>CM044011.1:23078070-23165570 GCA_024085815.1 Flaveria linearis
CTCATCCTGAAGACAATCTACATGGAGATGATCTAAAGAAGGTGAAAAATGATTTCAAGGCTTATTCTCTCATGTGCAAAGGGCTACCATTGGAAGTACTCTCCAGGCTTGAAAATTATCAAACTGGATATACAATGTACAAGGCATTGAAGGTTATCTGTGAAGGAGGAAAGGAAATTCAAGATCTTAAAAACAGAAACTGAAAAGGCAACTGGAATTATTTGAGCATATCTCAGGAGAAACAATTAATCAGATGATGAACAGATTCGTCCAACTTACAACAGAAATGTCTACTTTGGGAATCAAGAATGATCTTGAAGATCTGAATAATAGACTTCTGAATGCACTACCATCATCATGGAAATAGACTGTTACTTTGTTGAAACACACTGAAAAGTTTCCAATGGATCTTGATCTTCTCACTGCAAAGATTGAATCAGTAGAGATTGATGAAAGTTCAAGAAACAATGACAGACATGCATCAACATCATAATATAAGTATGTTGCTTCTCCAGTAAATACAGTAGAGAATGCATTTCTTGCAAAAGATCAGATTACTCCTGAAGATGAAGGTGATTTGTTTGTGGGAGCAGGATTCTTCACCAGTACAACTGCTTATTCTACTCAACAACAACCACAGTGTCCTCCTAAAGCTCAAATGCCTAAACCACAAACTGAAATTCCATCCTCAAACTCTCCCAATCCTAGTAAAGTAAAAGATGTCATTAATATTCTTTTACAGGATAAAGAGTCAAAATCCGCATTTACAGCTTTCATGGTAAGCTTTCAAGCTTACCAAGGCAGTCATCTGACTCAAGTTGAGTTAGTTCTACAAGATCTGTTTGATATGGATCCTGATGATGTAGAAGAAATGGATCTCAACTGGAAAATGGTCATGATAGCTTACAGGACATAAAAGCACTCATATGATAACAGAAACTACAAACCCAGTGCAAACAAAACTGTTGGGTTTGATAAATCAAAACCAAGATGCTTTAACTGTAATAGCTATGGGCATTTTTCTAGAGAGTGTAAAGCTCCAAGGAATCAAGGAGGAAATGGTCAAGGTAGCTCAAACAGTCAAAAATATCAGCAACAGGCTAACAAGACATTTCAAAAGCCATATCAAAGCCTACCTATACCAGAACCTAAAGAAGAGAAGACTAGTGAGGAACCAAAGAAGGCACTGGTTGTAAACATCAAAGATGGTTATGATTGGAGTGCATATGCAGAACAGTTTACTGCTGATCTCACTAATAGTCTGGCTCTAGTTGCTGAACTGGATGATGAAGACTGGTTTGAAGATAAGGATCCTAAGAAAGATGATGAATCAGATCAAGAGGAAGATTATGACTGGAGTGACAAATCAGATCCAAAAGAAAGCACTGAAGAAGTTGCTCTTATGGCACAATCTGAACAACCAAAGGTTGTTAACTCATCTTCTGATACTGAATCTGCTAATTCTTATCCAGAAATACCAGTGGAAGTAAAAGAGAAAATTTGCACTAAAGCATGTTTTGAACAGGTTGAACATTACAGAACATACTCATTCAAAATATGTGATAAACTCAAACAAGAGGAATTAAAGCACAACAAGCTAAAATCAGATCATAAGATTGCTGATGACAAGATCATATCTCTTCAAGCTTCTTGAAACAAAACACTTAAAGAACTTGAACTTGTTAAGAAACAACTTGAAGAGATGACCAAAACTCTTGAACAAGAAAAATTGGCACATGCAGCAACTCAAATTGATTTGGCCAAAGTTAAAAGCTCAAAGAAAATTATTGAGCAACTGGTGAATGGAAGAAAGGATAAAGATAAAACAGGATTAGGTTTTACACATGAACCTATGCCTGAATCAATCTCAAACACCATACCTGAAAATTTTAACATTCATGATCATTCACCAGAAAATAAAGCTAAGCTTAAAGAATATCAAGACCAAAAGAACTTCATAAAGATAAATGTTGAAATTTATGAAGAAACAGACTTAGAAAATATAAAGCATGGTCATCCAATTAAAGTCAAATCTTATGAACCTCAACAAATGCATAAAAAGCTGTTTGTACCAAAAAGTGAAAGTGTTATTGAAAAAAATGAACAAAAGATTGAAAAATCTACTGATGACAATAACAAAATGGAAGGAAAATGTGAAGAGCTTAAATCAGATAATACTTTTTCTGATGATTCAAGTTCAACTGAATTGAATGAAGACATAGATTGTCAAAAAGAATCTTCTCAAGATTCAGTTAAAATTCAAAGTAACAAAACATCATCAAGATTAAGAAATCAAAGAAGAAGAAAAACTGCAAAAGCTAAGAAAGCTGAATCAATCAATCAGTCAAAGAAAAATATTCAAATTACACCTGTGAAGTTTGTGTCTGCAGAAACTTTTGACATGAACACAATCACAAAAATGACATCTAAACCCAAGATCAGGTCCTAAGACTTCCGCTATGCATAAAAGATTTGTATCTAAGGAGTCAAAGAATTATGATCAAGTCCAAAAGAAAAATCCTAAGAATCAAATGACCAAATTCACACCAAAGAAACTACAAATTAATTTGCCTAACCCAAATTTAACCAAGAATCAAATGTTGCTTCCACTTCAAGGGTTAACAAAATGTTGTTTAATCACTCTAAAAAATATTGTGATATCTGTGATATATATAATCATGACATTTCAGAATGTTACTTTAACAAGTATTGCCATATATGTGATATGACAAATCACACAACTGTTGATTGCTACTTTAACAAATACTGTGCATTGTGTGATAAAAGAAATCATAATACAAATGATTGCTACTTTAGAAAGAACTCTTTAAGGAAGGAATTTAGTAATCAAGGATTTGTAAACCCAAAATTTAAAAGAAATCAGAATATTGGGTTTAAATATTCACAACAACAACAACCTTCCTTGGGTTTGAGATCTTTCAAAAGAAACAATTCTGATTATAATAATCAATATTTTGTTAAATCATAGTAATACAATCAAGGAAAGTTTATTCCATGGTCTGTGAGAATAAAAAATGGAACATTCTTCAATGCTTTATATAATGGTTCAAGATCTCTTAATGATGATATTGAAAACAGATATAATGCTTTGAAATCAAAACAACAAAGAGATAATCAACATGTTTTTCAACGAGGGTTTGAAAATGCAAAATTTTCAAAGAAACCTGATGTCAACAAACTTCATTTTAAATAGTTTACAATTGTTGACAAATTTGGAAAGCCCAAGACCATCTCGGCTTGGGTTACTAACTCATCTTAAAATGTTTTTGAATACAGGTACGCCCGCGGAGACCAATAAACTCATGGTATGTTGACAGTGAGTGTAGCCGGCATATGACAGTCAATCAAGCCTTGTTACAAGATTTTAAGTTAAAAGATGGAACACACGTTGCTTTTGGAGGTGATGCAGGTGGAAAGATAACAGGAGAGGGAACAGTATCAAATGGGATTATTAGTTTTGATAAAGTCGACTTTTGTTCACAGTTGAACTTTAATCTATTAAGTGTATCCCAAATTTGTGACAAAGCTTACTCTGTTCTTTTTGATGATTCTCTCTGTTATGTCTTGAAACTAGGTTTTCAGATTAGCAATGATTGGGTTATAGTTAAAGCTACACGGGACAGAGACGTATACAAACTGGATATGTCTCAAGTGGATCCTGAAACAGAAACAACTTGCCTGATTGCTAAAGCATCGAATGATGAAAGTCAGCTATGGCATAGACGACTCGGTCATTCAAACTTCAAAAACAGGAACAAGCTTGTAGCAGGAAATCATGTTATTAGACTTCATTCCAAGAAGTTTTCAACAACTGATCATTGCTCAGCATGTCTGAAGGGAAAGCAACATAGAGCGTCTTATAAGTCCAAGCTGATAAACTCAAATACCAAGCCACTCCAGATGTTACATATGGACCTTTTTGGACCAACTAATGTTAGGAGTATTGGTCGAAAATCATACTGTTTAGTTATCATAGATGACTATACAAAATTTTCTTGGGTTTTCTTTCTTCATACTAAATCTGAAACTGCAGATCTTTTAAAAGAATTTATTAATAAAGCTGAAAATCAACTTGAGCTTAAAGTAAAGATAATAAGAAGTGATAATGGAACGGAATTTAAAAATGCTAACATTGATTTGTTTTGTGCAGAAAAAGGGATAGTTCATCAGTTCAGTGCTCCCAGAACTCCACAACAAAATAGAGTTGCTGAAAGGAAGAACCGAACACTGATTGAAGCTGCCCGGTCCATGTTAGCTGATGCCAAAATTCCTATCACTTTCTGGGACGAAGCGATATCCACAGCTTGTTTTGTTCAGAATAGAATCTTTCTTGTGAAAGATAAAAAGAAAACTCCATATGAGTTAATGTTTGACAGGAAACCAAACATAAATTTTTTAAAATCATTTGGTTGTCCGGTTATGATTCTTAATTCAAGTGATCATTTAGGAAAATTTGAAGAAAAAGCTGATAATGGGTTTTTCGTTGGATATTCATCTGTTTCCAAAGCCTATCGAGTTTATAACTCTAGGACAGATACTATTAATGAAACATTCAACGTTAAATTTCTGGAAAATTCTTTTCCATCAGTTTCAAATGGTCCTGCATCGTTATTTGATATAGATTCTTTGTCAAACTCATTTCAATCTAACTTGTTTAATCAATCTGATGATTCTACAGGTAAAAAGAACTCAAGAGGAGATCTTAGATCTTTCAGTGATGATTCGGATTCTGATGATTCAGATGATTCTTGCCCAGATTATCCATTCTTCTCATTTGTCAAGGATTCAACGATACAATTCAATGATAATAATTATGCTTCTTCAGCTTCAGATCATTCAGTTTTAGTAGATCAAGAAGGATCACATCCTATTCCTAATGATGGTATAGAAATTGGACATCCTGAGTCTGGTACATCTTCCATCTCTGGAGATGCAATTGATCATAGTAACTTTGATTACTTTATCAATTCACCAACTCAAGCTCCAAATTTCACTCCACATTCATCTACCTTATTGCAACAGCTCTCCAATCTGAACCAAACCAATCTGGATGTTAATGTTCAAGGAACTGAGATACCAACATCTCGTATCCACAGGAACCATCCAACATCCCAGATTATTGGTCCTCTGAATGAAAGAACTACTAGGAGTAAATCTGAACATGAAAATGTTTGTTTATACTCTTATTTTCTTTCACATATTGTTCCTAAAAACGTCACCGAGGCGTTACAGGACAATGGTTGGATTGAAGCAATGCAAGAAGAACTTCTTCAATTTCACAAACAAGAAGTGTGGAAGTTAGTGGAATTACCTGAAGGAGAAAATGCCATAGGCACTAAATGGTTGTTTAGAAATAAAACTAATGATCGTGGGATTGTTATAAGAAACAAGGCGAGACTTGTTGCACAAGGATACACACAGGAAGAAGGAATTGACTATGATGAAGTATTTGCTCCAGTTGCAAGACTCGAATCCATTCGTGTTTTCCTGGCTTATGCATCATTCATGAAATTCGAGGTGTATCAAATGGACATCAAAGGTGCATTCCTGTACGGTCCAATAACTGATGATGTGTATGTGAAGCAACCTCCGGGCTTTGAGGATGCAGAATTTCCACATCGAGTGTATAAGCTTAGCAAAGCTTTGTATGACCTACATCAAGCTCCTAGAATTTGGTATGAAACATTATCACAACACTTAATCCAACATGGATACACAAGAGGGAAAATCGATCCTACTTTTTCATAAAGAAGGATAATGATGATCTCTTATGTGTGCAAGTGTATGTAGATGATATCATATTTGGTTCTACCAGTCCAAATTGTGCAATGAATTTGAAGAAATCATGAAATCTCGTTTCCAAATGAGTTCTATGGGAGAAATCAATTTCTTCCTTGGATTGCAAGTTCAACAATCTGCAGATGGTATTTTCATCAATCAAGAGAAGTTTGTTGACAAACTCTTGAAGAAATTCAAACTGCATGATTGTCAGTCCATAAGAACTCCAGCTGACGTAAACACCAAGATTGAGCCTGATCCTAAAGGAAAACCAGTAGACCAAACTCTATACAGATCTATGATTGGTTCTTTGATGTATCTTACTGCATCAAGACCAGAAATAATGTATGCTGTTTGTGTCTGTGCAAGGTATCAATCAGACCCGAAAGAATCTCACTTAATTGTTGTCAAGAGAATATTCAGGTATCTCAAAGGCAAACCAGCTTTAGGGCTTTGGTATCCTTACGAGGGTAATTTTGAGTTACATGGATATACAAATAGTGATTATGGTGGATGCTGTCAAGATAGAAAATCTACAACCGGTGGTTGTCAGTTTCTTGGTCCCAGATTAGTCTCATGGCAATGTAAGAAACAAACAAATGTTTATGTTTCAACTGCAGAAGCTGAGTACATAGCTGCATCAACAGGATGTTCTCAAATCCTTTGGTTGCAAAACTAACTGCTAGATTATGGTTCAATTTTCTTAAAACACCCATTTACATTGATAACACTGCTGCTATGTTCATTACAACTAATCCAGTTCAACATTCAAAAACAAAACATATCAAAATTCGATATCATTTTCTAAGAGATAATTCTGAAAAAGGTTTAATCATTTTGATTCAAATAGCAACTGAAAAACAGTTGGCAGACCTATTTACTAAAGCTTTTCTACCAGGAAGGTTTGAGTATTTAGTGGAGTCAATTGTTCTTATTAACCATGTGTAAACCTGGTTTCTAAGTTTTTATTTTAGTTCTTTGAATCTTTACATGATCAAAACCCTCCCTAAACTAAAGGTCTTCATAAGTGTAACCTTTCATAATTATTTGCCTGATTGTTTTTGTGTGTGTGTGTTTTCTTTTATAGAAAAACAAAATACAACATTAGAAATCTCAAAAATCAAATAGAAAAATATAAATCAAAAACTCCAAAAATAGAGTTCTTTTTATTTCTAATTCATTTTTTAGTAATGAATCTGTGTATACCTCATGTGAGAAATGATAGCACATTAGTGAGATCAGTTGCATACTTCACTCGTTAATAAAGTCTGACATGATCAGGATATGATGTGTAGACAATATCATGCTAGAAAACTTAAAAGTTTAAGGGGAGTAATAAGAATTTTCTCAGAAAATCAAAATGAACATGTTGAATTGAAAGGATGATGCTTTAAGTTCAAAGTATGTGTGTGTTTGATAATGTAAAGCTTTTGTCTATGATAAAATGATCCCATAATTTTAGCAAGTGGAAAAGCTTCTTTGAAATGTTGAAAACAAGAAAAATTGGTTTGTGTATTTTGAGACTAAAATGAAGGGTCAAAGTATAAAAAGTTCAATTTTGAGGGTCAAAAGTGTAAATTTGGAGAGAAAGTCAATAATATGCAATATTGTTTAAATATTAGTATGAAATATTACTAATGTGTTTAAACGGTGTGCAGGTGGAAGATTTGAAAAAAATCACAAGTGCAAAAGCGCCAAAATAGTGCTTATGTGCCTGAACAGTTGTTATGTTTCTAAAAAGTTAAAGTGTGAGCGTTTCAGAAACCTCATGCGACTGAACAGTGCTTATGCACCGGAACAGTTCTCATGCATCTGACCTCATACGCACAAACAGTGCTAATGCGCCTAATACTCGGTGAAATTTAGGTCCTCATGCGCACAAACAGTGCTCAGGCGCCTAAAATATTCACTTATATATATAGAACACTTGTGATAATTTCATTTCATTCACACTTCAAACCTCATTCGACTTCTCCCCTGACCATTCGAACTCTCAGATCAAAACCCATTTCATCGATAAAATCATTTCAGCTATAAATCACAGATTTTTAATAGTGTTTGAAAGATTGTAAACGTAAGTTGATAATCTATTTCAATATTGTGTGTGTTATCAAAAATTGACCAGTGAATGATGTTTAGCATGTGATTACGAGCAAATTGATTCATTAAAACAAGATTTTAAATGAACTTTGATCGGATGCACTGTTCACTGTTCATCGATGAACAATAATTTTGAAGATGAACCTGAAAAAGAAGATGAACAGATGAATATTGTTTTAATTGAAAATAAATGAAAAAAATTAATAATCTCATTTCAAATATTGTTAAAATGTTCAATAAAATTGATAAGATAAAATAATCAAATGTGTTTAATTTTTTTTTAATAAATTCAACTTGACAAATAAAATTGTATAAAAACAGAAATGTTTTTCAATTAAAAATAATTAAAATTACAAGTTGAGTTTATAAGTCAAATTCATTAAACATATTAGTTTATTATATCTTATATCATCACATGATCAAACTCACATTCAATATTTTTTTTAAAAATGTACACATTTTCTAATATCATTGCTTTAAACTTTTGCAGATGGCTGATCTGAAGTTTGAGCCTAAGCACAATGTTGCTGCTTTGCTTAACGAAGAAGTTCAAGATGCCATATCTTATGAAGAAATGATCAGATTTCTTCTGAGAACAAATATGTGTATGCAATGTGTTATCAGACAGTGATTTATGATAGACTTATCAGAAAGTTCTGGAGCACAACAAAGGTTGAAGTTAATGATGAAGGAAGAAAAGTTGTAAGAGGTTTTGTGACTAGGGATCGTATGATTGAATTTTATGAAGAATCCATAAGAGTTGCATTAAGACTGGGTCACAATGATCCAGAAGATCTTTCTGAGCTGACATTTAATGAATGTAGAGAGACATTCATGGAAAAGGGTCATCCTAATCATTTCCCAAAGAAACAATTCTTCAGAGCTCGTGTATATAATCACTGGAAACTTCTCTGCTATATCTTCCAAAATTGCATGTCCAAAAGAAGTGCTGGGTGGAACTCATTCCTAGTGGACATAGCATCTCCAATTGTAGCCATTGCAACCAATAGAAGATTTAATATGGCAAAATGGATCTTGAATGGATTCATATTTAATTTGGAGAAAGGCATAAGAAAAAAATATCTGATGTACCCAGATTTCTTCAAATGATCATCATTGAAGAATATCCAGATATTCATGTCTATGGAGTAGGTGGAGATAGACTTGACTTGGAACACATGTCTGAAGTTACATACAAGAGACTAGCAATGTTGACTGGTGCTCAAAATGTTCCAATGTTTGATTATATGAGGAATGTGGCTAATGATGAGGTGGATATAACAGTGGATCATTTTCATTTATTGGAAGGTGAACCAATAGATCCAGTTGATTTGATAGATGAATTTCCTCTTATCCCTCCTCAAGAAGAAGATGATCAAAATGATGATGATGAGAATGAAGAAGATCATGATGATGATAGCTCATCTAGTTCTGATGATAATAATGATGATGATGGTGGTGTAGCTGAGACACACCAATCATTAAGCAGTGATAGAACCATGTCTAAGCATGCTGATGAAGCTCAACATGAAAGTGAAGGAATAATGGGTGAGGATATACAAGATGATATTGTGCATGAAGTAACTGAGGATATAGATGAAGTGATTATTATGAATCTATTCATAAAGTTGAACATGATGATGCTGATATTCATGTAGACGTGGAGCATGAGCCTGATGTGCAAAATCAAACCTTTGAGTATGATTTTAATGATGCTTTTATGATTGATCAAGATATACCTGTAAGTGAAACACATGATGTGTCTTTACAAACAGATGAGATAATTGATTTGGATGAATTGAATGTTCTTAAAGAGGAAATGAAGCTAAAGAGAAAGTGATTACTGATCTCAAAGCTGATCTTGATAAGTTGAGAGAAGAAAACTTGAAGCATGAAAAAATGTAAATTTGCTGAAAGATATACTCAAAAAGCTCAAAGAAGATTTGAAAGAAAACAATGAAAAGATTGTGAGTTCTGCAAAAGATAAAGATGATGTGATAAAGAATTTTGACCTCATGCTTAAAGATTATGATCTTTTGGAGGAAAGATTCAAAAGATTGACTGAAGAGATGCAAAACTGAAGGCAGAACTAATGAAGAATCAAGAATCTCAAAGCCAATCTCTCCTGAAGTAGAAACTTGCGTCTGAAATTGTTCCAACTGAGATTGAGGACAATGTAGAAATGGATAAAAAAAAGGAAGATTGATGAAGTTGATTATTCAGTTTTACCTGATCATCTTCAAAAGTTCAAAGAACTGAAGAGATTGTTGAAGAAGAGAGTCAAGAAGCCCAAGAACCATTTAGTCAAGATTAAATTATGCCTCGGAAGATATTGAAGAAGAATATGATGATGAGTGGTTCAATGAAGTGCTTGATGATGAGATATTGAAGAAGAATTTGAAACTACTTCTTTATTTGAACAAGTGCAAGTGCATGATGATATTCCATAAGACTTTGAAGAAAGATATAATTATCTTTGAAGATGAAGTACAACAGAGTATTTTTGGATGGGCTTACAGTTTCTCAAATCAATGATGAGTATGAGAATGTTAGCTGCTGAATCTGTTGCTCCTGTTGATCCCAATGAGATAGTTATGGAACATGGTGAATGGAACAGAGCACAGAAAGCATTAATGTTGAAGAAGTTCCTAGTTTAGAGCTGCACCATCCTGACCCAGATGAATGAGCATTCCTGCTTTAGGTCATGGTTGCAAGCTAGAAATTATCCTTGGAAAAGGTTGAAAAGACTCCAATCAGTTTTCTTTAAGAAATCTTGTTAAAGTTTTCAACAAACTGAGAAACAATCAAACAAAATGATCATTCTAGATACTGACAATCCTCAATATTTAGATATCACCAAAAGAACAAGAATCTTGAAACCTCAGGAAATAAGGAAAATGGCACAGAAGACAAGTGCACATGAAAGAAGACATGAAGTATCAAGATGTTTCCACAATCAGAACAGCAAGTGTATAAAGCTTCTTCTGAACAAAAGCATATCTTTGATAGTGCAAGATCTTATGGAGATTAGTTTAGAAACGTATTGCAGAAAGGTCAATCTGTAGCAGAATTGTTAATGCTATGATTGCACCTGACTTCACTAACCAAGTTAAAATAATAGCTTGGAAATATGATGAAGTTTTTGATGCGTTCTTGATAAACGAGTAAATGCTGTATTGTGATGTTTATCATTTTACTCAAGCATTATTAAACTGCCTGTTCAAGACTTAAAAGAATTAAACCTTTGATTAACCCTTCTGGAACTAAAAGAGGAGAAATGTTTGTAGAACCTCTAAGCGAGGGCTAGCTAGAACAAGTAATTTTCTTCAGACTCGATGTGATCAAGAAGACAAGGAATACTTTTCTATGCTAAAGAAGAACAAGAAGATTAGAGGTTACAATTAGAAGAGGAGCATTTTATGGTTGAATTTTGTGACAAGTATTTTGAAAAGGTGACAACTCCTGGATTGAAGGTGATTGATGGAAATCAAAAGACCAAACCTATTCTTAGATGGTTCTATAATACAGATACTTTTGAACTTAAACTGGTCCGAAATCTTGAACATTGGGATGAGGACATGATATCTTTGTTTGGTACTTTTGAACTGAAATTACTCCATCCAAGCTATATCTCATTTTTGTCTGTTTAGAAATTTGAGAAAGTATCACCTGAGACAGCAGAGCAAGACAAGAAATATTTTCTCTCTATTATTGTGACATCCAGTGATTTTCCGTTACCAAACTCCGTTAGTTCCATTAAGTTTTGCATACACGTGTCCGTAAGCACACACTAGTTTGTCGTTTGACGTTGGTGACCTAATAATAATTATAATGTTAAATTATAATAATCTAGTGGATTAGATGATTATTGTGTTATGCTTATGTGATACCGATTTAAAGACTATTCGGGATTTTATCGCGTAACACGAAACGCGTGTTGGTTATTTCGTATGTCTTGTGTTTTTACAAAATAAATATCTAAGGGTTACCATTAGTTTATATGTTTTATATTGTTAAGTAAAACACATTATACAGAGTTAAAAACTTAACTTTTAAAAAAATACAAAGTGCAAGTTTTAGAGGGGGTGTACTTGTAAATTGGTTAAAATAAAACACCCCAAACCCCCACCCAAACACCATCGACCGACCTGCAGCTTCTCCCTCCCTCAACCTGCGATTTTCAGCCTACAACACTCAATTCTTCACAGTTTTGATCGATTTCAAAGCACTAGAACGCGATTTGGACCTTCCTTAACAAGTATACACGTGAATTGAAGGTTAGTTTTGTTGTTTTTGTGGTTTTCTTGAGTTGGCCGAAGCCCAAGCTGCGAAATTGAAGTTCTTGGGGCTGAAATCTTGATGTTTGTGTTGATATTAATGTGTTAGTTAGGTTGTATGTATGTTGTTTAGTGTTGATTATGCAAGAAAACTACACTATTGGTTGATTGATCATGAACCTTGATGTACATGAACCCTAATTCGAAAATTTTGGGGCTTTTGTGGAATGATTGTTGTTTGATGTTGTTAGGATGTTAATTAGTTAGTATGAATGTTAGAAAACATGAATTATGCAAAATTGGTGAATTGAGAACTTGTTCATAGGTTATTAAAATAGTAACTTTTTATGTATGAACTTGATATTCATGATGAATTGATGGTATTAGAGTGGTAATGATGTTGTATGAACATTGGGATTATGATATGAATGCTATATTGTTGCTATGAATGCTAGAAACCTTAGTTGGATGTTGTTGTTCATGTCTTGCCAAAAGTAAAACTTTTAGATATGGATGAATGAATCATGCTAGTTTTGATGTTGTTGATCAGTTAGTTGTTATGAGTTTGAAATAGTATATTATTGATGAATTGTATATTCATTGGGTGTTTAGTAGGTTTTGGGATGAACTTTCCCAAAAGGAAAACTTTATTGTGCATGAACATTGGATATTGGGAATTGACTTATTCATAGCTTTAGGATCATATTAGAATGCTTGTTGTGGATGTTGAATGTGGTAGAACCTGTTAATTTGGTGGTATGGAATGTTTACTTGGTTATTGGGTGATTTATGCACTTTGATGATCATGTATGGGTTTGTATGTTGACTAGTAACTAGGTCATCATGTTTGGGACTGGAAATTGATCATATTGATGTATGTTGTATGTATTGGGCATATTGAATGTGTTTTGTGATAGTATGGATGACTTTTTGGTAATTATCTGTTTTGACCCGTATATGCTAATATCTTGGTTATAGGTCATATAAGTAGTTATGCATGATCTGACCTGTTATATGATACACTGGTTGTGTTATGAACACACTGAGTATGCTAGATGTTAAGAACTTACATGACTTGTATGATATATGCTCATGTCTGTATAAATGGTTTACAACACATAATGTCACCAACGGGTCAAACGGGTCAACTGGGTCAAACATGTCTATTCTTCCAAACCTTAAGCCTTGATTGTAGTGCACTTAGGGTTTTCTCATATTCACTGTTTACACAACTCATGTACTTACATGATCTAGGTAACTTTTGAGGGTTGACTGCCCACTTGTCTTTCAAGTATACTCTAGTACTCAATCCGCGTATCAGGTGAGTTTATGCCCCACTGTTTTACTTAACCTCTTTTGGGGAGATAGCATACTGGTAATTTTTCAAATGCTTTATATATTTATATGTGTATGATATTAATATAGTGTTGTTTACCATGATAAAATCGTCACACTTTCGAATTGTTAATATTGAATAGCGGGGAAACTTGGGTAGTACTACTGGGTTTGACGAGCCCCACCTGTGTGACTCGAGTCAACCGGGTGCATTTTGTCCTATGTACATTTGTCACGATATGGTAAGTCGTGACAGGAGGCAACATAACACAGTCAGCTTCAATTGCGAAATCACTATGTATTAATATCTTTTTGTTAATAGACTAGCTATCTATTACAATGCACATGCTTATATATATCACGATTGTTAAACTGTTATGTTTAAACGCAAACTCTTGAACTCACCAACCATTGTGTTGACTTTTTTAGTATGCTATTTTCAGGTCGATAATCCGGATTGCCAGTAGGAGCACTGTACGAGTCAAGCGTGCATCCTAACACTTAAACTATGATACATTTGTTTATCTTTACATTTTGGGTTTTTAAACAGTTGGTTGGCACATTTTTTGCCATTTTATACATTTTTATATTTTGGGTTTGTTTTATTACTATACGCTTCCGCATGATTTTTAAAGTTTGAGCTCTGGTTTGGTTTTATGTTAAACGTAGCATATAGAGTCGTTCCGAGTAACTATTGACTGTGATCCTGGTTTGTTCACACACCTCGTGGTAAAACTTCGGACGTGGATTTTTGAGGGGTGTGACAGATTGGTATCAGAGCCATTGTTTATAGAGAACTAGGTCGCATACACACTAGACTATAACCGCACACAGTTAGTTTAGTTACTTGTTCCTGAATTCTCTTACTGTATACTCATTGGCATACACAAATCACACTCTCTACAGCATGGCATCTTCATCGAGAGCACCTGGTAAACGACCACATCACCCACCCGATCAGAGTCCCCACCTCCGGGACCAGTACCCCGATGATGGACTTGACTGGCCTCATTGGACTACCCACGAGGTGAGTCGACTGGGATCACCGTTTGTGCCACCTGAACGCGACCCTCCACGAGACCGGAGTTTCTACCCTGAGTCCGTAGATCACCTCATGTATAGGGAATGTGTACCAACACCGAGACCCAGAACTAGGACCAACACTGAGCAACCACTACTTACACTTCCGTGGATGGTGCAGTCCAACGAGCAGGTTATGCTGCATTGGTGGCAGCACTGACACGAAACACCACGTCCCGGTCGACTCACTAGCAATGTCTACACTACAGCACGAGATGTACACGCTGCGACATCAACTGGACGAACTCGAGGAGCATCATGGTAAAACCTTGGAGGGGTGTTACCAAATGTGGGACGGTTACCAGACACTGAGTGGACGCGTGACCGCACGAGAGCAACGCGACAAAACAGCCGACAACAGGATTGCTGTATTAGAAGCTCAGTTGGCGGCGAGACCCAGAACTAGGACCAACACGAGACCCACATAGGGAACGTGTACCACTCGAGAGCATATAGGGAACGTGTACCAACACCGAGACCCAGAACTAGGACCAACACTGAGCAACCACTACTTACACTTCTGCGGACGGTGCAGTCCAACGAGCAGGTTATTGCTGCATTGGTGGCAGCACTGGACACGAAACAACACCGGTCCAGCGACTCACTAGCGATGTCTGTACACTATAGCACGAGGTGTACACGCTGCGACATCAACTGGATGAACTCGAGAAGCATCATGGTAAAACCTTGGAGGGGTGTTACCAATTGGGGACGGTTACCAGACGTTGAGTGGACGCGTGACCGCACGAGAGCAACGCGACAAAACAGCCGACAACAGGATTGCTGTATTAGAAGCTCAGTTGGCGGCGCTTCAGATCACCATAGCTCCTGCTCCTGTGGAGGCCCCAGAGGAGGAGGAGGAATCAGAGGAGGAGCCGATTGGAGTTTCATATCCTTAAAGTTCTGTAGTCTTTTAAGTGATATCCCTTCTGCTTAAGAATCCAAATATACCGTAGAATGGCCGACGGTAAACAGATCCACGTGACACACATCCTTAGAGATTGTAAGATAGAACTTGCTGGTCATACTTTCGCTATAATCTTCTGCCTGTTACAGTAGGAAGTTTCGACGTTTGTGGTAGGCATGGATTGGCTCTCTAACAAGCAAGCGAAAGTCATATGTCATGAGAAATCATACGAATCCCTGTTGGTGACGAAATACTTACAGTTCGAGGCGATAGGAGTGGTGCAGTGATGGGCATTATCTCTTACATGAAAGCACAAAAGTTATTGCGAAAAGGCCGTTTGGCTATTCCGGCACTCGTCACCGATAAGCAACCAGAGAAGAAAAATAGAGGATATTCTAGTGGTACGAGACTTTCCAGAGGTTTTTCAGAGGATCTTCCTGGACTACCACCTCATCGTGAAGTGGCATTCAAATTGAACTGACTCTTGGCGCTGCCCCCGATTGCTAGAGCACCTTATCGATTAGCACCGAACGAGCTACGGAGTTGTCATCACAACTTCAGGAACTTCTAGATAAGAGCTTTATTCAACCTAGCACATCACCTTGGGGAGCCCCTATCCTCTTTGTTAAGAAGAAAGATGGCACGTTCCGAATGTGCATTGATTATAGGGAGTTAAACAAAGTCACAGTCAAGAACCGATACCCTCTACCTCGTATCGACGATTTTGTTTGATCAGCTTCAAGGATCAAGCTATTATTCGAAGATCGACTTGAGATCTGGTTATCATCAACTCAGAGTCCGTGAGGAAGACATCTCCAAAACTGCATTCCGTACTCGTTATGCTCATTATGAGTTCTTGGTCATGCCTTTTGGGTTGACTAATGCACCTGCGTGTTCATGGACCTCATGAATCGCGTGTGCAAACCCTATCTTGATCAGTTTGTTATTGTGTTTATCGATGACATACTGATATACTCTAAGACCAAGAAGGACCATGAAGAGCATCTATGATTAATCTTAGAATTACTGAAGAATGAGCAACTGTACGCCAAATTCTCTAAGTGTGACTTTTGGATACGCGAAGTGCAATTTTTAGGTCACATTGTTAATGAGAAGGGTATACATGTTGATCCTGCCAAGATTGTGGTGATAAAGAATTGGGCTATACCTAAAACACCGAGCGAGATAAGGCAATTTCTGGGATTAGCAGGGTATTATCGACGATTCATAGAGGGATTTTCTAAGATCGCACAACCTCTCATAGCTTTGACCCACAAAGGAACGGCATACAATAGGGTGAAAGTCAAGAGGCGGCTTTTCAGTTATTAAAACAAACTCTGTAGTGCACCGATATTGGCACTGCCAGAGGGGACAGATGATTTCGTGGTGTATTGTGACGCATCCATTCAAGGATTGGGTTTTGTCTTGATGCAGCGAGATAAGTAATAGCTTACGCCTCGAGACAACTGAAGGTTCACGAGAAGAACTATACCACCTATGACTTAGAATGGGTGCAGTGGTTTTTGCCTTAAAGATTTGGAGACATTACTTGTACGGTACCAAATGCACTATCTATACCGATCACAAGAGTCTTTAACATATCTTTGAGCAAAAGGAGTTAAAATGAGGCAACGTCGTTGGGTAGAACTTCTTAACGATTATGATTGCGCTATCAAGTACCATCCTGGAAAGGCGAACGTAGTTGCCGATTCCTTAAGCCGAAAAGACAGCTAATTCAGGCGGTACGAGCCTTACCGCTTACAATCAGTACCAATCTGTCTGAACAAGTTAAGGAAGCACAGATAGAAGCATTGAAAGAGGAAAACATGGTTCTGAGTCATTACGGGGAATGGATAAACAATTGTTAGTGAAAGAGGATGGAATTCGGTACTTCATGAATAGACTTTGGGTGCCTGTCTATGGAAATCTGAGGGATTTAGTTATGAGTGAGGCACACAAGTCTAAATACTCTATACATCCTGGATCTGACAAGATGTATCACGACTTAAAGGCGCACTATTGGTGGCCTAACATGAAGGCGGATATAGCTACGTATGTGAGCAAGTGTTTGACCTGTTCGAAGGTAAAGGTGGATACCAAAAACCATCCGGATTGTTACAACAACCCGAGATTCCGATGTGGAAATGGGAACGAATTTCTATGGATTTTATCAAAAGTTACCCCGGACTAATACTGGTTGTGACACAATCTGGGTTATTGTGGACCGGTTGATGAAGTCCGCTCACTTCCTTGCAATTAAGGAAACGGACAAGATGGAGAAACTAACCCGGCTGTATCTTAAGGAAACATCATTTCGAGACACGGTTTACCAATCTCGATTATCTCTGATCGCGATACCGTTTCATTTCACGTCACTTCTGGCAATCACTACAAAAATCTCTGGGTACACGATTAGATATGAGTACTGCTTATCATCCACAGACCGATGGACAGAGTGACGTACCATACAGACTTTGGAGGATATGCTACGTGCTTGTGTGATTGACTTCGGAACAACTGGGAAGTTCACCTGCCTTTGGTGAATTTTCCTATAATAACAGTTATCACACTAGCATACAGGTAGCACCTTTTCAAGGCTTTGTATGGGAGAAAGTGTAGATCCACCGTTTGCTGGGCTGAAATTGGTGATAGTCAACTAACGGTCCTGAGCTAATACATGAAACCCTGAGAAGATTGTGCAGATACGGAATCGTATGGCAGCAGCGCGAGATAGACAGAAAAGTTATGCTGATAATAGACGGAAACCACTAGAGTTTCAAATTGGTGACAAAGTCTTATTGAAGTCACGTCTCACCGGGAAAGGCATAGTTCGGTTTTGGCAAGCAAGGAAAGCTGAATCCGAGGTATGTTGGACCATTGAGATATTGGAAGGTGGCCTATCGACTAGCCTTACCTGATTCGCTGAGTGGAGTTCACATGTATTTCACGTTTCAAATCTGAAGAAGTGTTTATCTGATGAAACACTAATTGTACCACTAGAAGATGTGCAAGTGGATGAACAATTACGCTTCATCGAAGAACCAGTCGAGGTGATGGATCGTGAGGTGAAAACACTTAAGCAAAGCAAGATACCCATAGTCAAAGTTCGTTGGAACTCGCGACGTGGACCGGAATTCATGTGAGAACATGAAGATCAGATGAAGCTTAAGTATCCTCAGCTATTTGAGACGATGCCTGCAGACAACGGTATTGATTTAAATTTCGGGATGAAATTCTTTCAACATGGGATGATGTGACAACTCATCCAAAGCACTCGATTTCGATTTCGATGTGTCAATGCAGTAGACCAATGATGGACACTCTCACCGTGTGATGGAACACTCTCACCATGTAACGTAATTTTCGGGACGAAAATTCTTTCAACATGGGGATAATGTGACATCCGGTGATTTTCCGTTACCAAACTCCGTTAGTTCCGTTAAGTTTTTGCATACACGTGTCCTTAAGCACACCTAGTTGTTGTTTGACGTTGGTGACCTAATAATAATAATAATATTAAATTAATAATAATCTAGTGGATTAGATGATTATTGTGTTATGCTTATGTGTTTACGCGATTTAATGACTATTCGGGATTTTTATCGCGTAACGCGGAAACGCTTGTGTTATTTTGTATGTCTTGTTTTTTACAAAATAAAATATCTAAGGGTTACCATTAGTTTATATGTTTATATTGTTAAGTTAAAACACATTACAAAGAGTTAAAAACTAACTTTTAAAAAAAAAACAAAGTGCAAGTTTTAGAGGGGGTGTACTTGTAAATTGGTTAAAATAAAACACCCCAAACCCCCACCCAAACACCATCGACCGACCTGCACTTCTTCTTTCCCCCCTCAACCTGCGATTTTCAGCCTACAACACTCAATTCTTCACGGTTTTGATCGATTTCAAGCACTAGAACGTGATTTGGACCTTCCTAAACAAGTATACACGTGATTGAAGGTTAGCTTTGTTGTTTTTTTGTGGGTTTCTTGAGTTGGCCGAAGCCCTAGCTGCGAATTAAAGTTCTTGGGGCTGAAATCTTGATGTTTTGTTGATATTAATGTGTTAGTTAGTTTGTATGTATGTTGTTTAGTGTTGATTATGCAAGAAAACTACACTATTGGTTGATCGATCATGAACTTTGATGTACATGAATCCTAATTCAAAAATTTTGGGGCTTTTGTGGAATTGAGTTTTTTTTGATGTTGTTAGGATGTTAATTAGTTAGTATGAATGTTAGAAAACATGAATTATGCAAGAAAATTTGTGATTGGGAACTTTGTTCATAGGTTACTAAAAAAGTAACTTTTGTGTATGAACTTGATAATTCAATGATGAATTGATGGTATTAGAGTGGTAATGATTTTGTATGAACATTGGGATTATGATATGAATGCTAGATTGTTGCTATGAATGCTAGAAACCTTAGGTTGGATGTTGTTGTTCATGTCTTTGCCAAAGTAGAAACTTTTTAGATATGGATGAATGAATCATGCTAGTTTGATGTTGTTGATCATAGTTAGTTGTTATGAGTTTGAAATAGTATATTATTGATGATTATATGTTCATTGGGTGTTAGTAGGTTTTGGGATGAACTTTCCCAAAAGGGAACCTTTATTGTGCATGAACTTGGATATTGGGAATTGGACTTATTCATAGCTTTAGGATCATATTAGAATGCTTGTTATGGATGTTGAATGTGGTAGAACCTGTTAATTTGGTGGTATGGAATGTTACTTGGTATTGGGTGATTTATTCACTTTGATGATCATGTATGGGTTTGTATGTTGACTAGTAACTGGACATCATGTTTGGGACCGGAATTGATCATATTATGTATGTTTTTATGTATTGGGCATATTGAATGTGTTGTGGATAGTGTGGATGACTTTTTGGTAAATTATTTGTTTTGACCCGTATATGCTAATTCATGGTTATAGGTCATATAATTAGGTTATGCATGATCTGACCTGTTATATGATACACTGGTTGTGTTATGAACACACTGAGTATGCTAGATGTTAAGAACTTAATGACTTGTATGATATATGCTCATGTCTGTATAAATGGTTTACAACACATAATGTCACCAACGGGTCAACGGGTCAACTGGGTCAAAACATGTCTATTCTTCCAAAACCTTAAGTCTTGGTTGTAGTGCACTTAGGGTTTCTCATATCACTGTTTTACACAAACTCATGTACTTACATGATCTAGGTAACTTTTGAGGTTTGACTGTCCACTTTGTCTTTCAAGTAAACTCTAGTACTCAATACGCGTATCAGGTGAGTTCATGCCCACTGTTTACTTAACCTCTTTTGGGGGAGATAGCATACTGGTAATTTTTCAACGCTTTATATATTTAAGATGTGTATGATATTAATATAGTGCTGTTACCATGATAAAGTCCTCACACTTTCGAATTGTTAATATTGAGTATCGGGAAACTTGGGTTAGTACCTACTGGTCTGACGAGCCCCACCTGGTGACTCGAGGTCAACCGGGTGCAATTTGTCCTATGTACATTTGTCACGATTGGTAAAGTCCGTGACAGGAGGCAAACATAACACAGTCAGCTTCAATTGCGAAATCACTATGTATTAATATCTTTTTGTTAATAGACTAGCTATCTATTACAATGCACATGCTTATATATATCACGATTGTTAAACTGTTATGTTTAAACGCAAACTCTTGAACTCACCAACCATTGTGTTGACTTTTTAGTATGCTATTTTCAGGTCGATAATCCGGATTGCCAGTAGTGAGCACTGCACGAGTCAAGCGTGCATCCTAACACTTAAACGATGATACATTTGTTTATCTTTACATTTTGGGTTTTAAACAGTTGGTTGGCGCATGTTTTGCCATTTTATACATTTTTATATTTTGGGTTTGTTTTATTACTATCGCTTCCGCATGATTGTTAAAGTTTGAACTCTAGTTTGGTTTATGTTAAACGTAGCCTATAGAGTCGTTCCGAGTAACTATTGACTGTGATCCTGGTTTGTTCACACGCCTTGTGGTAAAACTCCGGGCGTGGGATTTTGAGGGTATGACAATTATCCATGTGGATGAATGCAACTATGGAGAGAATATCTTTAAGAAAATCTCTTGCTTATGCTAACATCATGAAAAAGAGACATCAATGATATTGAATTCATGAAATTTCAAGAAAAGGAGTGTTAGAGTATATTGCAAAGAAAGTAAAATCCTATTGAGTTGTATGCAAATGTTGACATTGCATGCTTATCAAAGATACATTGGAAAAATGAAGTTGATTGAGATAAAAACTAATGAATCAAACTCGGAACAAGCTGTGCTTGCTGGAAAATTCAAGTCATCGATTAAGAATACATTGAAAGAGATAGAAATGAATAAGAAGAAGCCTATGTTCAAGTAAAAGAAGAACCCGAAGACTTCTTTGAAGGTTAATGATGAAAGAAATGAGAAGATAGAAAAATGAAAGAGAAGAGAAGACAAAGGATGAAGAGAAGAATGCAGATTGAAGAAAAAGAAGACAAAGATATGAAGACAGAAGACTTTTGAAGACTGAAGACAAATGTAAATCTTAGGGGGAGTATTGTTAGTCCCCTAGAAAGATTAACATTAGTCTTAGTGTGTCATTTATAATTCTGCCTTAGTATAGGACTAGAATTGAAAAATAGATAGTCTTTAGTTTGTTGATAGTATAAATAGCTTAGTCTAGAGTAGAATTAAGTAGTCGTAACAATTTTGTATGTGCTGCTTTTCTTACTCTTGTAATTGTCTTTGCTATATCAATGAATTGTGAATTTTATTGACATTTGCTTGATTTGATTACAATTGTTTGTGTTTCTTTGAATTGTTTACATAATTTGTTATAGATTGATGCATTTGATCCTATCACATACATACATACATACATACACATACTACATACATCCATACATACATCATACATACATACATACATACATACATACATACATACACACATACATACATACATACATACATACATACATACATACATACGTACGTACATACATACATACATACGTACCATACATACATACATACATACGTACATACATACATACATACATACATACATACATACATACATACATACATACATACATACAATACATACTACATACATACATACATACATACATACTACATACATACATACCACATACATACATACATACATACATACATACATACATACTACATACATACATACATACATACATACATACATACATACATACATACATACAACATACGTACATACGTACATACGTACATACGTTACATACAATCATACAATCATACAATCATAACAATCATACAATCATACGTACCGCCAACGTACCACGCATACTTATAACGCATACGTACAAACGCATACGTACACGCATACTACACGCATACGTACACGCATACGTAACGCATATAACGTACACGCATACGTACACGCATACGTACACGCATACGTACGCATACGTACACGCATACGTACACGCATACGTACACGCATACGTTCCACGCATACGTACACGCATACGTACACGCATACGTACACGCATACGTACACGCATACTTACACGCATACGTACAGCATACCGTACAACGCATACGTACACGCATACTACACGCATACGTACACGCCTTACGTACACGCATACTTACCACGCATACGTACCGCATACGTACAACGCATCCTACAACCGCATACGTACACGCATACGTACACGCATACGTACACGCATACGTACACGCATACGTACACGCATACGTACACTCATACGTACACGCATACGTACACGCATACGTACACGCATACGTACACGCATACGTACACGCATATTACACGCATACGTACACGCATACGTACACGCATACGTACACGCATACGTACACGCATACGTACGAAGAACCAAAGAAGGCACTGGTTGTAAACATCAAAGATGGTTATGATTGGAGTGCATATGCAGAACAGTTTACTGCTGATCTCACTAATAGTCTGGCTCTAGTTGCTGAACTGGATGATGAAGACTGGTTTGAAGATAAGGATCCTAAGAAAGATGATGAATCAGATCAAGAGGAAGATTTGACTGGAGTGACAAATCAGATCCAAAAGAAAGCACTGAAGAAGTTGCTCTTATGGCACAATCTGAACAACCAAAGGTTGTTAACTCATCTTCTGATACTGAATCTGCTAATTCTTATCCAGAAATACCAGTGGAAGTAAAAGAGAAAATTTGCACTAAAGCATGTTTTGAACAGGTTGAACATTACAGAACATACTCATTCAAAATATGTGATAAACTCAAACAAGAGGAATTAAAGCACAACAAGCTAAAATCAGATCATAAGATTGCTGATGACAAGATCATATCTCTTCAAGCTTCTTGAAACAAAACACTTAAAGAACTTGAACTTGTTAAGAAACAACTTGAAGAGATGACCAAAACTCTTGAACAAGAAAAATTGGCACATGCAGCAACTCAAATTGATTTGGCCAAAGTTAAAAGCTCAAAGAAATTATTAAGCAACTGGTGAATGGAAGAAAGGATAAAGATAAAACAGGATTAGGTTTTACACATGAACCTATGCCTGAATCAATCTCAAACACCTACCTGAAAATTTTAACATTCATGATCATTCACCAGAAAATAAAGCTAAGCTTAAAGAATATCAAGACCAAAAGAACTTCATAAAGATAAATGTTGAAATTTATGAAGAAACAGACTTAGAAAATATAAAGCATGGTCATCCAATTAAAGTCAAATCTTATGAACCTCAACAAATGCATAAAAAGCTGTTTGTACCAAAAAGTGAAAGTGTTATTGAAAAAAATGAACAAAAGATTGAAAATCTACTGATGACAATAACAAAATGGAAGGAAATGTGAAGAGCTTAAATCAGATAATACTTTTTCTGATGATTCAAGTTCAACTGAATTGAATGAAGACATAGATTGTCAAAAAGAATCTTCTCAAGATTCAGTTAAATTCAAAGTAACAAAACATCATCAAGATTAAGAAATCAAAGAAGAAGAAAAACTGCAAAAGCTAAGAAAGCTGAATCAATCAATCAGTCAAAGAAAAATATTCAAATTACACCTGTGAAGTTTGTGTCTGCAGAAACTTTTGACATGAACACAATCACAAAAATGACATCTAAACCAAAGATCAGGTCCTAAGACTTCCGCTATGCATAAAGATTTGTATCTAAGGAGTCAAAGAATTATGATCAAGTCCAAAAGAAAAATCCTAAGAATCAAATGACCAAATTCACACCAAAAAACTACAAATTAATTTGCCTAACCCAAATTTAACCAAGAATCAATGTTGCTTCCACTTCAAGGGTTAACAAAATGTTGTTTAATCACTCTCAAAAATATTGTGATATCTGTGATATATATAATCATGACATTTCAGAATGTTACTTTAACAAGTATTGCCATATATGTGATATGACAAATCACACAACTGCTGATTGCTACTTTAACAAATACTGTGCATTGTGTGATAAAAGAAATCATAATACAAATGATTGCTACTTTAGAAAGAACTCTTTAAGGAAGGAATTTAGTAATCAAGGATTTGTAAACCCAAAATTAAAAGAAATCAGAATATTGGTTTAAATATTCACAACAACAACAACCTTCCTTGGGTTTGAGATCTTTCAAAAGAAACAATTCTGATTATAATAATCAATATTTTGTTAAATCATAGTAATACAATCAAGGAAAGTTTATTCCATGGTCTGTGAGAATAAAAATGGAACATTCTTCAATGCTTTATATAATGGTTCAAGATCTCTTGATGATGATATTGAAAACAGATATAATGCTTTGAAATCAAAACAACAAAGAGATAATCAACATGTTTTTCAACGAGGGTTTGAAAATGCAAAATTTTCAAAGAACCTGATGTCAACAAACTTCATTTTAAATAGTTTACAATTGTTGACAATTTGGAAAGCCCAAGACCATCTCGGCTTGGGTTACTAACTCATCTTAAAATGTTTTTGAATACAGGTACGCCCGCGAGACCAATAAACTCATGGTATGTTGACAGTGAGTGTAGCCGGCATATGACAGGCAATCAAGCCTTGTTACAAGATTTTAAGTTAAAAGATGAACACACGTTGCTTTTGGAGGTGATGAGGTGGAAAGATAACAGGAGAGGGAACAGTATCAAATGGGATTATTAGTTTTGATAAAGTCGACTTTTGTTCACAGTTGAACTTTAATCTATTAAGTGTATCCCAAATTTGTGACAAATCTTACTCTGTTCTTTTTGATGATTCTCTCTGTTATGTCTTGAAACTAGGTTTTCAGATTAGCAATGATTGGGTTATAGTTAAAGCTGCACGGGACAGAGACGTATACAAACTGGATATGTCTCAAGTGGATCCTGAAACAGAAACAACTTGCCTGATTGCTAAAGCATCGAATGATGAAAGTCAGCTATGGCATAGACGACTCGGTCATTCAAACTTCAAAAAGAGAACAAGCTTGTAGCAGGAAATCATGTTATTAGACTTCATTCCAAGAAGTTTTCAACAACTGATCATTGCTCAGCATGTCTGAAGGGAAAGCAACATAGAGCGTCTTATAAGTCCAAGCTGATAAACTCAAATACCAAGCCACTCCAGATGTTACATATGGACCTTTTTGGACCAACTAATGTTAGGAGTATTGGTCGAAAATCATACTGTTTAGTTATCATAGATGACTATACAAGATTTTCTTGGGTTTTCTTTCTTCATACTAAATCTGAAACTGCAGATCTTTTAAAAGAATTTATTAATAAAGTGAAAATACTTGAGCTTAAAGTAAAGATAATAAGAAGTGATAATGGAACGGAATTTAAAAATGCTAACATTGATTTGTTTTGTGCAGAAAAAGGGATAGTTCATCAGTTCAGTGCTCCCAGAACTCCACAACAAAATAGAGTTGCTGAAAGGAAGAACCGAACACTGATTGAAGCTGCCCGGTCCATGTTAGCTGATGCCAAAATTCCTATCACTTTCTGGGACGAAGCGATATCCACAGCTTGTTTTGTTCAGAATAGAATCTTTCTTGTGAAAGATAAAAAGAAAACTCCATATGAGTTAATGTTTGACAGGAAACCAAACATAAATTTTTTAAAATCATTTGGTTGTCCGTTATGATTCTTAATTCAAGTGATCATTTAGGAAAATTTGAAGAAAAAGCTGATAATGGGTTTTTCGTTGGATATTCATCTGTTTCCAAAGCCTATCGAGTTTATAACTCTAGGACAGATACTATTAATGAAACATTCAACGTTAAATTTCTGGAAAATTCTTTTCCATCAGTTTCAAATGGTCCTGCATCGTTATTTGATATAGATTCTTTGTCAAACTCATTTCAATCTAACTTGTTTAATCAATCTGATGATTCTACAGGTAAAAAGAACTCAAGAGGAGATCTTGATCTTTCAGTGATGATTCGGATTCTGATGATTCAGATGATTCTCGCCCAGATTATCCATTCTTCTCATTTGTCAAGGATTCAATATTCAATGATAATAATTATGCTTCTTCAGCTTCAGATCATTCAGTTTTAGTAGATCAAGAAGGATCACATCCTATTCCTAATGATGGTATAGAAATTGGACATCCTGAGTCTGGTACATCTTCCATCTCTGGAGATGCAATTGATCATAGTAACTTTGATTACTTTATCAATTCACCAACTCAAGCTCCAAATTTCACTCCACATTCATCTACCTTATTGCAACAGCTCTCCAATCTGAACCAAACCAATCTGGATGTTAATGTTCAAGGAACTGAGATACCAACATCTCGTATCCACAGGAACCATCCAACATCCCAGATTATTGGTCCTCTGAATGAAAGAACTACTAGGAGTAAATCTGAACATGAAAATGTTTGTTTATACTCTTTTTTCTTTCACATATTGTTCCTAAAAACGTCACCGAGGCGTTACAGGACAATGGTTGGATTGAAGCAATGCAAGAAGAACTTCTTCAATTTCGCAAACAAGAAGTGTGGAAGTTAGTGGAATTACCTGAAGGAGAAAATGCCATAGGCACTAAATGGTTGTTTAGAAATAAAACTGATGATCGTGGGATTGTTATAAGAAACAAGGCGAGACTTGTTGCACAAGGATACACACAGGAAGAAGGAATTGACTATGATGAAGTATTTGCTCCAGTTGCAAGACTCGAATCCATTCGTGTTTTCCTGGCTTATGCATCATTCATGAATTCGAGGTGTATCAAATGGACGTCAAAGGTGCATTCCTGTACTGTCCAATAACTGATGATGTGTATGTGAAGCAACCTCCGGGCTTTGAGGATGCAGAATTTCCACATCGAGTGTATAAGCTTAGCAAAGCTTTGTATGCCTACATCAAGCTCCTAGAATTTGGTATGAAACATTATCACAACACTTAATCCAACATGGATACACAAGAGGGAAAATCGATCCTACTTTTTCATAAAGAAGGATAATGATGATCTTTATGTGTGCAAGTGTATGTAGATGATATCATATTTGTTTCTACCAGTCCAAAATTTGCAATGAATTTGAAGAAATCATGAAATCTCGTTTCCAAATGAGTTCTATGGGAGAATCAATTTCTTCCTTGGATTGCAAGTTCAACAATCTGCAGATGGTATTTTCATCAATCAAGAGAAGTTTGTTGACAAACTCTTGAAGAAATTCAAACTGCATGATTGTCAGTCCATAAGAACTCCAGCTGACGTAAACACCAAGATTGAGCCTGATCCTAAAGGAAAACCAGTAGACCAAACTCTATACAGATCTATGATTGGTTCTTTGATGTATCTTACTGCATCAAGACCAGAAATAATGTATGCTGTTTGTGTCTGTGCAAGGTATCAATCAGACCCGAAAGAATCTCACTTAATTGTTGTCAAGAGAATATTCAGGTATCTCAAAGGCAAACCAGCTTTAGGGCTTTGGTATCCTTACGAGGGTAATTTTGAGTTACATGGATATACAATAGTGATTATGGTGGATGCTGTCAAGATAGAAAATCTACAACCGGTGGTTGTCAGTTTCTTGGTCCCAGATTAGTCTCATGGCAATGTAAGAAACAAACAAATGTTTATGTTTCAACTGCAGAAGCTGAGTACATAGCTGCATCAACAGGATGTTCTCAAATCCTTTGGTTGCAAAACTAACTGCTAGATTATGGGTTCAATTTTCTTAAAACACCCATTTACATTGATAACACTGCTGCTATGTTCATTACAACTAATCCAGTTCAACATTCAAAAACAAAACATATCAAAATTCGATATCATTTTCTAAGAGATAATTCTGAAAAAGGTTTAATCATTTTGATTCAAATAGCAACTGAAAAACAGTTGGCAGACCTATTTACTAAAGCTTTTCTACCAGGAAGGTTTGAGTATTTAGTGGAGTCAATTGTTCTTATTAACCATGTGTAAACCTGGTTTCTAAGTTTTTATTTTAGTTCTTTGAATCTTTACATGATCAAAACCCTCCCTAAACTAAAGGTCTTCATAAGTGTAACCTTTCATAATTATTTGCCTGATTGTTTTTGTGTGTGTGTGTTTTCTTTTATAGAAAAACAAAATACAACATTAGAAATCTCAAAAATCAAATAGAAAAATATAAATCAAAAACTCCAAAAATAGAGTTCTTTTTATTCTAATTCATTTTTTAGTAATGAATCTGTGTATACCTCATGTGAGAAATGATAGCACATTAGTGAGATCAGTTGCATACTTCACTCGTTAATAAAGTCTGACATGATCAGGATATGATGTGTAGACAATATCATGCTAGAAAACTTAAAAGTTTAAGGGGAGTAATAAGAATTTTCTCAGAAAATCAAAATGAACATGTTGAATTGAAAGGATGATGCTTTAAGTTCAAAGTATGTGTGTGTTTGATAATGTAAAGCTTTGTCTATGATAAAATGATCCCATAATTTTAGCAAGTGGAAAAGCTTCTTTGAAATGTTGAAAACAAGAAAAATTGGTTTTGTGTATTTTGAGACTAAAATGAAGGGTCAAAGTATAAAAAGTTCAATTTTGAGGGTCAAAAGTGTAAATTTGGAGAGAAAGTCAATAATATGCAATATTGTTTAAATATTAGTATGAAATATTACTAATGTGTTTAAACGGTGTGCAGGTGGAAGATTTGAAAAAAATCACAAGTGCAAAAGCGCCAAAATAGTGCTTATGTGCCTGAACAGTTGTTATGTTTCTAAAAAGTTAAAGTGTGAGCGTTTCAGAAACCTCATGCGACTGAACAGTGCTTATGCACCGGAACAGTTTCTCATGCATCTGACCTCATACGCACAAACAGTGCTAATGCGCCTAATACTCGGTGAAATTTAGGTCCTCATGCGCACAAACAGTGCTCAGGCGCCTAAAATATTCACTTATATATATAGAACACTTGTGATAATTTCATTTCATTCACACTTCAAACCTCGTTCGACTTCTCCCCTGACCATTCGAACTCTCAGATCAAAACCCATTTCATCGATAAAATCATTTCAGCTATAAATCACAGATTTTTAATAGTGTTTGAAAGATTGTAAACGTAAGTTGATAATCTATTTCAATATTGTGTGTGTTATCAAAAATTGACCAGTGAATGATGTTTAGCATGTGATTACGAGCAAATTGATTCATTAAAACAAGATTTTAAATGAACTTTGATCGGATGCACTGTTCACTGTTCATCGATGAACAATAATTTTTGAAGATGAACCTGAAAAAGAAGATGAACAGATGAATATTGTTTTAATTGAAAATAAATGAAAAAATTAATAATCTCATTTCAAATATTGTTAAAATGTTCAATAAAATTGATAAGATAAAATAATCAAATGTGTTTAATTTTTTTTTAATAAAATTCAACTTGACAAATAAAATTGTATAAAAACAGAAATGTTTTTCAATTAAAAATAATTAAAATTACAAGTTGAGTTTATAAGTCAAATTCATTAAACATATTAGTTTATTATATCTTATATCATCACATGATCAAACTCACATTCAATATTTTTTTTAAAAATGTACACATTTTCTAATATCATTGCTTTAAACTTTTGCAGATGGCTGATCTGAAGTTTGAGCCTAAGCACAATGTTGCTGCTTTGCTTAACGAAGAAGTTCAAGATGCCATATCTTATGAAGAAATGATCAGATTTCTTCTGAGAACCAAATATGTGTATGCAATGTGTTATCAGACAGTGATTTATGATAGACTTATCAGAAAGTTCTGGAGCACAACAAAGGTTGAAGTTAATGATGAAGGAAGAAAAGTTGTAAGAGGTTTTGTGACTAGGGATCGTATGATTGAATTTTATGAAGAATCCATAAGAGTTGCATTAAGACTGGGTCACAATGATCCAGAAGATCTTTCTGAGCTGACATTATGAATGTAGAGAGACATTCATGGAAAAGGGTCATCCTAATCATTTCCCAAAGAAACAATTCTTCAGAGCTCGTGTATATAATCACTGGAAACTTCTCTGCTATATCTTCCAAATTGCATGTCCAAAAGAAGTGCTGGGTGGAACTCATTCCTAGTGGACATAGCATCTCCAATTGTAGCCATTGCAACCAATAGAAGATTTAATATGGCAAAATGGATCTTGAATGGATTCATATTTAATTTGGAGAAAGGCATAAGAAAAAATATCTGATGTACCCAGATTTCTTCAAATGATCATCATTGAAGAATATCCAGATATTCATGTCTATGGAGTAGGTGGAGATAGACTTGACTTGGAACACATGTCTGAAGTTACATACAAGAGACTAGCAATGTTGACTGGTGCTCAAAATGTTCCAATGTTTGATTATATGAGGAATGTGGCTAATGATGAGGTGGATATAACAGTGGATCATTTTCATTTATTGGAAGGTGAACCAATAGATCCAGTTGATTTGATAGATGAATTTCCTCTTATCCCTCCTCAAGAAGAAGATGATCAAAATGATGATGATGAGAATGAAGAAGATCATGATGATGATAGCTCATCTAGTTCTGATGATAATAATGATGATGATGGTGGTGTAGCTGAGACACACCAATCATTAGCAGTGATAGAACCATGTCTAAGCATGCTGATGAAGCTCAACATGAAAGTGAAGGAATAATGGGTGAGGATATACAAGATGATATTGTGCATGAAGTAACTGAGGATATAGATGAAGTGATTATTTATGAATCTATTCATAAATTGAACATGATGATGCTGATATTCATGTAGACGTGGAGCATGAGCCTGATGTGCAAAATCAAACCTTTGAGTATGATTTTAATGATGCTTTTATGATTGATCAAGATATACCTGTAAGTGAAACACATGATGTGTCTTTACAAACAGATGAGATAATTGATTTGGATGAATTGAATGTTCTTAAAGAGGAAATGAAGCTAAAGAGAAAGTGATTACTGATCTCAAAGCTGATCTTGATAAGTTGAGAGAAGAAAACTTGAAGCATGAAAATATGTAAATTTGCTGAAAGATATACTCAAAAAGCTCAAAGAAGATTTGAAAGAAAACAATGAAAAGATTGTGAGTTCTGCAAAAGATAAAGATGATGTGATAAAGAATTTTGACCTCATGCTTAAAGATTATGATCTTTTGGAGGAAAGATTCAAAAGATTGACTGAAGAGAATGCAAAACTGAAGGCAGAACTAATGAAGAATCAAGAATCTCAAAAGCCAATCTCTCCTGAAGTAGAAACTGCGTCTGAAATTGTTCCAACTGAGATTGAGGACAATGTAGAAATGGATAAAGGAAAAAGGAAGATTGATGAAGTTGATTATTCAGTTTTACCTGAATCATCTTCAAAAGTTCAAAGAACTGAAGAGATTGTTGAAGAAGAGAGTCAAGAAGCCCAAGAACCATTTAGTCAAGATTAAATTAGTGCCTCGGAAGATATTGAAGAAGAATATGATGATGAGTGGTTCAATGAAGTGCTTGATGATGAAGATATTGAAGAAGAATTTGAAACTACTTCTTTATTTGAACAAGTGCAAGTGCATGATGATATTCCATAAGACTTTGAAGAAAGATATAATTATCTTGTGAAGATGAAGTACAACAGAGTATTTTTGGATGGGCTTACAGTTTCTCAAATCAATGATGAGTATGAGAAATGTATAGCTGCTGAATCTGTTGCTCCTGTTGATCCCAATGAGATAGTTATGGAACATGGTGAATGGAACAGAGCACAAGAAAGCATTAATGTTGAAGAAGTTCCTAGTTTAGAGCTGCACCATCCTGACCCAGATGAATGAGCATTCCTGCTTTAAGGTCATGGTTGCAAGCTAGAATTATCCTTGGAAAAGGTTGAAAAGACTCCAATCAGTTTCTTTAAGAAATCTTGTTAAAAGTTTTCAACAAACTGAGAAACAATCAAACAAAATGATCATTCTAGATACTGACAATCCTCAATATTTAGATATCACCAAAAGAACAAGAATCTTGAAACCTCAGGAAATAAAGCAAATGGCACAGAAGACAAGTGCACATGAAAGAAGACATGAAGTAATCAAGATGTTTCCACAATCAGAACAGCAAGTGTATAAAGCTTCTTCTGAACAAAAGCATATCTTTGATAGTGCAAGATCTTATGGAGATTGGTTAGAAACGTATTGCAGAAAGGTCAATCTGTAGCAAATTGTTAAATGCTATGATTGCACCTGACTTCACTAACCAAGTTAAAATAATAGCTTGGAATATGATGAAGTTTTTGATGCGTTCTTGATAAAACGAGTAAATGCTGTATGTTGATGTTTATCATTTTTACTCAAGCATTATTAAACTGCCTGTTCAAGACTTAAAAGAATTAAACCTTTGATTAACCCTTCTGGAACTAAAAGAGGAGAAATGTTTGTAGAACTTCTAAGCGAGGGCTAGCTAGAACAAGTAATTTTCTTCAGACTCGATGTGATCAAGAAGACAAGGAATACTTTTCTATGCTAAAGAAGAACAAGAAGATTAGAGGGTTACAATTAGAAGAGGAGCATTTTATGGTTGAATTTTTGACAAGTATTTTGAAAAGGTGACAACTCCTGGATTGAAGGTGATTGATGGAAATCAAAAGACCAAACCTATTCTTAGATGGTTCTATAATACAGATACTTTTGAACTTAAACTGGTCCGAAATCTTGAACATTGGGATGAGGACATGATATCTTTGTTTGGTACTTTTGAACTGAAATTACTCCATCCAAGCTATATCTCATTTTTGTCTGTTAGAAATTTGAGAAAGTATCACCTGAGACAGCAGAGCAAGACAAGAAATATTTTCTCTCTATTATTGTGACATCCAGTGATTTTCCGTTACCAAACTCCGTTAGTTCCATTAAGTTTTGCATACACGTGTCCGTAAGCACACACTAGTTGTCGTTTGACGTTGGTGACCTAATAATAATTAATAATGTTAAATTAATAATAATCTAGTGGATTAGATGATTATTGTGTTATGCTTATGTGTTTACGCGATTTAAAGACTATTCGGGAATTTTATCGCGTAACACGGAAACGCGTGTGTTATTTCGTATGTCTTGTGTTTTTACAAAATAAAATATCTAAGGGTTACCATTAGTTTATATGTTTATATTGTTAAGTTAAAAACACATTATACAGAGTTAAAAACTTAACTTTTAAAAAAAATACAAGTGCAAGTTTTAGAGGGGGTGTACTTGTAAATTGGTTAAAATAAAACACCCCAAACCCCCACCCAAACACCATCGACCGACCTGCAGCTTCTTCCCTCCCTCAACCTGCGATTTTCAGCCTACAACACTCAATTCTTCACAGTTTTGATCGATTTCAAGCACTAGAACGCGATTTGGACCTTCCTTAACAAGTATACACGTGAATTGAAGGTTAGTTTTGTTGTTTTTGTGGGTTTCTTGAGTTGGCCGAAGCCCAAGCTGCGAAATTGAAGTTCTGGGGCTGAAATCTTGATGTTTTGTTGATATTAATGTGTTAGTTAGGTTGTATGTATGTTGTTTAGTGTTGATTATGCAAGAAAACTACACTATTGGTTGATTGATCATGAACCTTGATGTACATGAACCCTAATTCGAAAATTTTGGGGCTTTTGTGGAATTGATTGTTGTTTGATGTTGTTAGGATGTTAATTAGTTAGTATGAATGTTAGAAAACATGAATTATGCAAGAAATTGGTGAATTGAGAACTTTGTTCATAGGTTACTAAAAATAGTAACTTTTTGTATGAACTTGATAATTCAATGATGAATTGATGGTATTAGAGTGGTAATGATGTTGTATGAACATTGGGATTATGATATGAATGCTAATTGTTGCTATGAATGCTAGAAACCTTAGGTTGGATGTTGTTGTTCATGTCTTGCCAAAAGTAGAAACTTTTTAGATATGGATGAATGAATCATGCTAGTTTGATGTTGTTGATCATAGTTAGTTGTTATGAGTTTGAAATAGTATATTATTGATGAATTGTATATTCATTGGGTGTTTAGTAGGTTTTGGGATGAACTTTCCCAAAAGGAAACTTTATTGTGCATGAACATTGGATATTGGGAATTGGACTTATTCATAGCTTTAGGATCATATTAGAATGCTTGTTGTGGATGTTGAATGTGGTAGAACCTGTTAATTTGGTGGTATGGAATGTTTACTTGGTTATTGGGTGATTTATGCACTTTGATGATCATGTATGGGTTTGTATGTTGACTAGTAACTAGGTCATCATGTTTGGGACTGGAAATTGATCATATTGATGTATGTTGTATGTATTGGGCATATTGAATGTGTTGTGGATAGTATGGATGACTTTTTGGTAAATTATCTGTTTTGACCCGTATATGCTAAATCTTGGTTATAGGTCATATAAGTAGGTTATGCATGATCTGACCTGTTATATGATACACTGGTTGTGTTATGAACACACTGAGTATGCTAGATGTTAAGAACTTACATGACTTGTATGATATATGCTCATGTCTGTATAAATGGTTTACAACACATAATGTCACCAACGGGTCAAACGGGTCAACTGGGTCAAACATGTCTATTCTTCCAAAACCTTAAGCTTGTTGTAGTGCACTTAGGGTTTCTCATATTCACTGTTTACACAAACTCATGTACTTACATGATCTAGGTAACTTTTGAGGTGTTGACTGCCCACTTTGTCTTTCAAGTATACTCTAGTACTCAATACGCGTATCAGGTGAGTTTATGCCCCACTGTTTTACTTAACCTCTTTTGGGGAGATAGCATACTGGTAATTTTTCAAATGCTTTATATATTTAATATGTGTATGATATTAATATAGTGTTGTTTACCATGATAAAATCGTCACACTTTCGAATTGTTAATATTGAATAGCGGGAAACTTGGGTAGTACTACTGGGTTTGACGAGCCCCACCTGTGTGACTCGAGGTCAACCGGGTGCAATTTGTCCTATGTACATTTGTCACGATATGGTAAAGTCGTGACAGGAGGCAAACATAACACAGTCAGCTTCAATTGGAAATCACTATGTATTAATATCTTTTTGTTAATAGACTAGCTATCTATTACAATGCACATGCTTATATATATCACGATTGTTAAACTGTTATGTTTAAACGCAAACTCTTGAACTCACCAACCATTGTGTTGACTTTTTAGTATGCTATTTTCAGGTCGATAATCCGGATTGCCAGTAGGAGCACTGTACGAGTCAAGCGTGCATCCTAACACTTAAAGATGATACATTTGTTTATCTTTACATTTTGGGTTTTAAACAGTTGGTTGGCACATGTTTTGCCATTTTATACATTTTTATATTTTGGGTTTGTTTTATTACTATACGCTTCCGATGATTTTTAAAGTTTGAGCTCTGGTTTGGTTTATGTTAAACGTAGCATATAGAGTCGTTCCGAGTAACTATTGACTGTGATCCTGGTTTGTTCACACACCTCGTGGTAAAACTTCGGACGTGATTTTGAGGGTGTGACAGATTGGTATCAGAGCCATTGGTTATAGAGAACTAGGTCGCATACACACTAGACTATAACCGCACACAGTTAGTTAGTTACTTGTTCCTGAATTCTCTTACTGTATACTCATTGGCATACACAAATCACACTCTCTACAGCATGGCATCTTCATCGAGAGCACCTGGTAAACGACCAACATCACCCACCCGATCAGAGTCCCCACCTCCGGGACCAGTACCCGACGATGGACTTGACTGGCCTCATTTGGACTACCCACGAGGTGAGTTCGACTGGGATCAACCGTTTGTGCCACCTGAACGCGACCCTCCACGAGACCGGAGTTTCTACCCTGAGTCCGTAGATCACCTCATGTATAGGGAATGTGTACCAACACCGAGACCCAGAACTAGGACCAACACTGAGCAACCACTACTTACACTTCCGGGAGGTGCAGTCCAACGAGCAGGTTATTGCTGCATTGGTGGCAGCACTGGACACGAAACAACCGGGTCCGGCGACTCACTAGCAATGTCTGTACACTACAGCACGAGATGTACACGCTGCGACATCAACTGGACGAACTCGAGGAGCATCATGGTAAAACCTTGGAGGGGTGTTACCAAATGTGGGACGGTTACCAGACACTGAGTGGACGCGTGACCGCACGAGAGCAACGCGACAAAACAGCCGACAACAGGATTGCTGTATTAGAAGCTCAGTTGGCGGCGAGACCCAGAACTAGGACCAACACCGAGACCCACATAGGGAACGTGTACCACTCGAGGAGCATATAGGGAACGTGTACCAACACCGAGACCCAGAACTAGGACCAACACTGAGCAACCACTACTTACACTTCTGCGGACGGTGCAGTCCAACGAGCAGGTTATTGCTGCATTGGTGGCAGCACTGGACACGAAACAACACCGGGTCCAGCGACTCACTAGCGATGTCTGTACACTATAGCACGAGGTGTACACGCTGCGACATCAACTGGATGAACTCGAGAAGCATCATGGTAAAACCTTGGAGGGGTGTTACCAAATGTGGGACGGTTACCAGACGTGAGTGGACGCGTGACCGCACGAGAGCAACGCGACAAAACAGCCGACAACAGGATTGCTGTATTAGAAGCTCATTTGGCGGCGCTTCAGATCACCATAGCTCCTGCTCCTGTGGAGGCCCCGAGGAGGAGGAGGAATCAGAGGAGGAGCCGATTGGAGTTTCATATCCTTAAAGTTCTGTAGTCTTTTAAGTGATATCCCTTCTGCTTAAGAATCCAAATATACCGTAGAATTGGCCGACGGTAAACAGATCCACGTGACACACATCCTTAGAGATTGTAAGATAGAACTTGCTGGTCATACTTTCGCTATAATCTTCTGCCTGTTACAGTAGGAAGTTTCGACGTTGTGGTAGGCATGGATTGGCTCTCTAACAAGCAAGCGAAAGTCATATGTCATGAGAAAATCATACGAATCCCTGTTGGTGACGAAATCTTACAGTCGAGGCGATAGGAGTGGTGCAGTGATGGGCATTATCTCTTACATGAAAGCACAAAAGTTATTGCGAAAAGGCCGTTTGGCTATTCCGGCACTCGTCACCGATAAGCAACCAGAGGAAAGAAAATAGAGGATATTCTAGTGGTACGAGACTTTCCAGAGGTGTTTCCAGAGGATCTTCCTGGACTACCACCTCATCGTGAAGTGGCATTTCAAATTGAACTGACTCTTGGCGCTGCCCCGATTGCTAGAGCACCTTATCGATTAGCACCGAACGAGCTACAGGAGTTGTCATCACAACTTCAGGAACTTCTAGATAAGAGCTTTATTCACCTAGCACATCACCTTGGGGAGCCCCTATCCTCTTTGTTAAGAAGAAAGATGGCACGTTCCGAATGTGCATTGATTATAGGGAGTTAAACAAAGTCACAGTCAAGAACCGATACCCTCTACCTCGTATCGACGATTTGTTTGATCAGCTTCAAGGATCAAGCTATTATTCGAAGATCGACTTGAGATCTGGTTATCATCAACTCAGAGTCCGTGAGGAAGACATCTCCAAAACTGCATTCCGTACTCGTTATGCTCATTAGAGTTCTTGGTCATGCCTTTTGGGTTGACTAATGCACCTGCGTGTTCATGGACCTCATGAATCGCGTGTGCAAACCCTATCTTGATCAGTTTGTTATTGTGTTTATCGATGACATACTGATATACTCTAAGACCAAGAAGGACCATGAAGAGCATCTATGATTAATCTTAGAATTACTGAAGAATGAGCAACTGTACGCCAAATTCTCTAAGTGTGACTTTTGGATACGCGAAGTGCAATTTTTAGGTCACATTGTTAATGAGAAGGGTATACATGTTGATCCTGCCAAGATTGTGGTGATAAAGAATTGGCTATACCTAAAACACCGAGCGAGATAAGGCAATTTCTGGGATTAGCAGGGTATTATCGACGATTCATAGAGGGATTTTCTAAGATCGCACAACCTCTCATAGCTTTGACCCACAAAGGAACGGCATACAAATAGGGTGAAAGTCAAGAGGCGGCTTTTCAGTTATTAAAACAGAAACTCTGTAGTGCACCGATATTGGCACTGCCAGAGGGGACAGATGATTTCGTGGTGTATTGTGACGCATCCATTCAAGGATTGGGTTGTGTCTTGATGCAGCGAGATAAGGTAATAGCTTACGCCTCGAGACAACTGAAGGTTCACGAGAAGAACTATACCACCATGACTTAGAATTGGGTGCAGTGGTTTTTGCCTTAAAGATTTGGAGACATTACTTGTACGGTACCAAATGCACTATCTATACCGATCACAAGAGTCTTTAACATATCTTTGAGCAAAAGGAGTTAAATATGAGGCAACGTCGTTGGGTAGAACTTCTTAACGATTATGATTGCGCTATCAAGTACCATCCTGGAAAGGCGAACGTAGTTGCCGATCCTTAAGCCGAAAAGAAACAGCTAAATTCAGGCGGGTACGAGCCTTACCGCTTACAATCAGTACCAATCTGTCTGAACAAGTTAAGGAAGCACAGATAGAAGCATTGAAAGAGGAAAACATTGGTTCTGAGTCATTACGGGGAATGGATAAACATTGTTAGTGAAAGAGGATGGAATTCGGTACTTCATGAATAGACTTTGGGTGCCTGTCTATGGAAATCTGAGGGATTTAGTTATGAGTGAGGCACACAAGTCTAAATACTCTATACATCCTGGATCTGACAAGATGTATCACGACTTAAAGGCGCACTATTGGTGGCCTAACATGAAGGCGGATATAGCTACGTATGTGAGCAAGTGTTTGACCTGTTCGAAGGTAAAGGTGGAATACCAAAACCATCCGGATTGTTACAACAACCCGAGATTCCGATGTGGAAATGGGAACAATTTCTATGGATTTTATCATAAAGTTACCCCGACTAATACTGGTTGTGACACAATCTGGGTTATTGTGGACCGGTTGACGAAGTCCGCTCACTTCCTTGCAATTAAGGAAACGGACAAGATGGAGAAACTAACCCGGCTGTATCTTAAGGAAATCATTTCGAGACACGGTTTACCAATCTCGATTATCTCTGATCGCGATACTCGTTTCACGTCACTTCTGGCAATCACTACAAAAATCTCTGGGTACACGATTAGATATGAGTACTGCTTATCATCCACAGACCGATGGACAGAGTGAGCGTACCATACAGACTTTGGAGGATATGCTACGTGCTTGTGTGATTGACTTCGGGAACAACTGGGAAGTTCACCTGCCTTTGGTGGAATTTTCCTATAATAACAGTTATCACACTAGCATACAGGTAGCACCTTTCAAGGCTTTGTATGGGAGAAAGTGTAGATCACCGGTTTGCTGGGCTGAAATTGGTGATAGTCAACTAACGGGTCCCGAGCTAATACATGAAACCACTGAGAAGATTGTGCAGATACGGAATCGTATGGCAGCAGCGCGAGATAGACAGAAAAGTTATGCTGATAATAGACGGAAACCACTAGAGTTTCAAATTGGTGACAAAGTCTTATTGAAAGTCTCACCGTGGAAAGGCGTAGTTCGGTTTGGCAAGCAAGAAAGCTGAATCCGAGGTATGTTGGACCATTTGAGATATTGGAAGGTGGCCTATCGACTAGCCTTACCTGATTCGCTGAGTGGAGTTCACAATGTATTTCACGTTTCAAATCTGAAGAAGTGTTTATCTGAGAAACACTAATTGTACCACTAGAAGATGTGCAAGTGGATGAACAATTACGCTTCATCGAAGAACCAGTCGAGGTGATGGATCGTGAGGTGAAAACACTTAAGCAAAGCAAGATACCCATAGTCAAAGTTCGTTGGAACTCGCGACGTGGACCGGAATTCATGTGGGAACATGAAGATCAGATGAAGCTTAAGTATCCTCAGCTATTTGAGACGATGCCTGCAGACAACGGTATTGATTTAAATTTCGGGAGAAATTTCTTTCAACATGGGGATGATGTGACAACTCATCCAAAGCTCACTCGATTTCGATTTCGATGTGTCAATGCAGTAGACCAATGATGGAACACTCTCACCGTGTGATGGAACACTCTCACCATGTAACGTAATTTTCGGGACGAAAATTCTTTCAACATGGGGATAATGTGACATCCGGTGATTTTCCGTTACCAAACTCCGTTAGTTCCGTTAAGTTTTGCATACACGTGTCCTTAAGCACACACTAGTTGTTGTTTGACGTTGGTGACCTAATAATAATTAATAATATTAAATTAATAATAATCTAGTGGATTAGATGATTATTGTGTTATGCTTATGTGTTTACGCGATTTAAGACTATTCGGGAATTTTATCGCGTAACGCGGAAACGCTTGTGTTATTTGTATGTCTTGTGTTTTTACAAAATAAAATATCTAAGGGTTACCATTAGTTTATATGTTTATATTGTTAAGTTAAAAACACATTACAAAGAGTTAAAAACTAACTTTTAAAAAAAATACAAAGTGCAAGTTTTAGAGGGGGTGTACTTGTAAATTGTTAAAATAAAACACCCCAAACCCCCACCAAACACCATCGACCGACCTGCAGCTTCTTCCCTCCCTCAACCTGCGATTTTCAGCCTACAACACTCAATTCTTCACGGTTTTGATCGATTTCAAGCACTAGAACGTGATTTGGACCTTCCTAAACAAGTATACACGTGAATTGAAGGTTAGCTTTGTTGTTTTTGTGGGTTTCTTGAGTTGGCCGAAGCCCTAGCTGCGAAATTGAAGTTCTTGGGGCTGAAATCTTGATGTTTTGTTGATATTAATGTGTTAGTTAGGTTGTATGTATGTTGTTTAGTGTTGATTATGCAAGAAAACTACACTATTGGTTGATCGATCATGAACTTTGATGTACATGAATCCTAATTCAAAAATTTGGGGCTTTTGTGAATTGATTGTTTTTTGATGTTGTTAGGATGTTAATTAGTTAGTATGAATGTTAGAAAACATGAATTATGCAAGAAATTGGTGAATTGGGAACTTTGTTCATAGGTTACTAAAATAGTAACTTTTGTGTATGAACTTGATAATTCAATGATGAATTGATGGTATTAGAGTGGTAATGATGTTGTATGAACATTGGGATTATGATATGAATGCTAGATTGTTGCTATGAATGCTAGAAACCTTAGGTTGGATGTTGTTGTTCATGTCTTGCCAAAAGTAGAAACTTTTTAGATATGGATGAATGAATCATGCTAGTTTGATGTTGTTGATCATAGTTAGTTGTTATGAGTTTGAAATAGTATATTATTGATGAATTGTATGTTCATTGGGTGTTTAGTAGGTTTTGGGATGAACTTTCCCAAAAGGGAAACTTTATTGTGCATGAACATTGGATATTGGGAATTGGACTTATTCATAGCTTTAGGATCATATTAGAATGCTTGTTGTGGATGTTGAATGTGGTAGAACCTGTTAATTTGGTGGTATGGAATGTTTACTTGGTAATTGGGTGATTTATTCACTTTGATGATCATGTATGGGTTTGTATGTTGACTAGTAACTAGGACATCATGTTTGGGACCGGAAATTGATCATATTGATGTATGTTGTATGTATGGGCATATTGAATGTGTTGTGGATAGTATGGATGACTTTTTGGTAAATTATTTGTTTTGACCCGTATATGCTAAATCATGGTTATAGGTCATATAAGTAGGTTATGCATGATCTGACCTGTTATATGATACACTGGTTGTGTTATGAACACACTGAGTATGCTAGATGTTAAGAACTTACATGACTTGTATGATATATGCTCATGTCTGTATAAATGGTTTACACACATAATGTCACCAACGGGTCAAACGGGTCAACTGGGTCAAACATGTCTATTCTTCCAAAACCTTAAGTCTTGGTTGTAGTGCACTTAGGGTTTCTCATATTCACTGTTTACACAAACTCATGTACTTACATGATCTAGGTAACTTTTGAGGGTTGACTGTCCACTTTGTCTTTCAAGTAAACTCTAGTACTCAATACGCGTATCAGGTGAGTTCATGCCCCACTGTTTACTTAACCTCTTTTGGGGGAGATAGCATACTGGTAATTTTTCAAACGCTTTATATATTTAAGATGTGTATGATATTAATATAGTGCTGTTTACCATGATAAAGTCCTCACACTTTCGAATTGTTAATATTGAGTAGCGATACATACATACATACATACATACATACATACATACATACATACGTACATACATACATACCATACATACATACATACATACTATTAGTCCTCTAGAAATTAACATTAGTCTTAGTGTGTCATTTATAATTCTGCCTTAGTGTAGGGACTAGAATTGAAAATAGATAGTCTTTAGTTTGTTGATAGTATAAATAGCTTAGTCTAGAGTAGAATAAGTAGTCGTAACAATTTTGTATGTGCTGCTTTCTTACTCTTGTAATTGTCTTTGCTATATCAATGAACTGTGAATTTTATTGATATTTGCTTGATTTGATTACAATTGTTTGTGTTTCTTTGAATTGTTTACATATTTGTTATAGATTGATGCATTTGATCCTATCAAATGGTATCAGCACTTTCGGTTGAGTGTTTTTGAAGTTTTGTCGAACATAGAAACTTCAGAAATTCACTGAAATCTGTAATTGATTGACAATCAAGTGAAACATTGTGAATTAAAGTTGTGTTTCATCATCAAAACATGATTTGAATCACAAATTGAAGTACAATTCATCAAAATGATTGAATCATGAAAAAGTGTTCGAAAAAAGTTCTTGAGTTTACGAACTGCTATTTTGAACATTGAGTGAATTCCTGTTGATAATTATTGAAATTGATACTAGAAGATGATTATCGCATTATATTGAGCTAATTGGAAAATTTCAGTTCAATTCATCAAATTTGAGGGATTTTAAAAATTCAAGAGTTCGTATATTCATATGAACATGATGAATGTGGCGCACTAGGGTTAAAAATCATTGAAATTTGCCTAAGTGTTCAGGCGCTTGAACACCGTTTAGGCATTTTTCAACCGTGAAGGCGTTTTTACCCTAGGCGGTTTACTACTGTTTGGAAGTTTTGATACTGTTGAGCTGTTTTGGTACTTGGCATTTTGAAAGTTTAAGGCAATCCCTTAGACTTTTTTCAACTGTTGGGGTGTTTTCATCAACTGTCAAGGCGTTTCATCACTGTTGAGGCGTTTCATAATTGTTCAGACGCATCTCCTTTGATACTTAGACATTTTTCATTAAAAATTGAAAATTCAAAAATATTTTTAATTCTTTTCATAATTCAAAAACTTAGAAAATTAACAAAATATAAAAAATGGTGAAATCAGAAGACTCTGAAAACAGAGTTCCAAAACTTAAAAATAGAGCTGATTTCAAAAACTGGTCTCTTAGGTTAAAGCATCACTTGAATTCCATAGACACTGATCTATGGAAATCAATTGAAAAGGGACCTTATATTCCGGTGACTACTGATGGTCCAGACAGAGGTTTTGTGTATACAAAAGATACACAAGAACCCTCATCCTGAAGACAATCTACATGGAGATGATCTAAAGAAGGTGAAAAATGATTTCAAGGCTTATTCTCTCATGTGCAAAGGGCTACCATTGGAAGTACTCTCCAGGCTTGAAAATTATCAAACTGGATATACAATGTACAAGGCATTGAAGGTTATCTGTGAAGGAGGAAAGGAAATTCAAGATCTTAAAAAACAGAAACTGAAAAGGCAACTGGAATTATTTGAGCATATCTCAGGAGAAACAATTAATCAGATGATGAACAGATTCGTCCAACTTACAACAGAAATGTCTACTTTGGAATCAAATGATCTTGAAGATCTGAATAATAGACTTCTGAATGCACTACCATCATCATGGAAATAGACTGTTACTTTGTTGAAACACACTGAAAAGTTTCCAATGATCTTGATCTTCTCACTGTAAAGATTGAATCAGTAGAGATTGATGAAAGTTCAAGAAACATGACAGACATGCATCAACATCATAATATAAGTATGTTGCTTCTCCAGTAATACAGTAGAGAATGCATTTCTTGCAAAAGATCAGATTACTCCTGAAGATGAAGGTGATTTGTTTGTGGGAGCAGGATTCTTCACCAGTACACTGCTTATTCTACTCAACAACAACCACAGTGTCCTCCTAAAGCTCAAATGCCTAAACCACAACTGAAATTCCATCCTCAAACTCTCCCAATCCTAGTAAAGTAAAAGATGTCATTAATATTCTTTTACAGGATAAAGAGTCAAAATCCGCATTTACAGCTTTCATGGTAAGCTTTCAAGCTTACCAAGGCAGTCATCTGACTCAAGTTGAGTTAGTTCTACAAGATCTGTTTGATATGGATCCTGATGATGTAGAAGAAATGGATCTCAACTGGAAAATGGTCATGATAGCTTACAGGACATAAAGCACTCATATGCTAACAGAAACTACAAACCCAGTGCAAACAAAACGGTGGTTTTGATAAATCAAAACCAAGATGCTTTAACGTAATAGCTATGGGCATTTTTCTAGAGAGTGTAAAGCTCCAAGGAATCAAGGAGGAAATGGTCAAGGTAGCTCAAACAGTCAAAAATATCAGCAACAGGCTAACAAGACATTTCAAAAGCCATATCAAAGCCTACCTATACCAGAACCTAAAGAAGAGAAGACTAGTGAAGAACCAAAGAAGGCACTGGTTGTAAACATCAAAGATGGTTATGATTGGAGTGCATATGCAGAACAGTTTACTGCTGATCTCACTAATAGTCTGGCTCTAGTTGCTGAACTGGATGATGAAGACTGGTTTGAGATAAGGATCCTAAGAAGATGATGAATCAGATCAAGAGGAAGATTTGACTGGAGTGACAAATCAGATCCAAAGAAAGCACTGAAGAAGTTGCTCTTATGGCACAATCTGAACAACCAAAGGTTTTAACTCATCTTCTGATACTGAATCTGCTAATTCTTATCCAGAAATACCAGTGGAAGTAAAAGAGAAAATTTGCACTAAAGCATGTTTTGAACAGGTTGAACATTACAGAACATACTCATTCAAAATATGTGATAAACTCAAACAAGAGGATTAAAGCACAACAAGCTAAAATCAGATCATAATTGCTGATGACAAGATCATATCTCTTCAAGCTTCTTGAAACAAAACACTTAAAGAACTTGAACTTGTTAAGAAACAACTTGAAGAGATGACCAAACTCTTGAACAAGAAAAATTGGCACATGCAGCAACTCAAATGATTTGGCCAAAGTTAAAAGCTCAAAGAAATTATTAAGCAACTGGTGAATGGAAGAAAGGATAAAGATAAAACAGGATTAGGTTTTACACATGAACCTATGCCTGAATCAATCTCAAACACCATACCTGAAAATTTTAACATTCATGATCATTCCCCAGAAAATAAGCTAAGCTTAAAGAATATCAAGACCAAAAGAACTTCATAAAGATAAATGTTGAAATTTATGAAGAAACAGACTTAGAAAATATAAAGCATGGTCATCCAATTAAAGTCAAATCTTATGAACCTCAACAAATGCATAAAAAGCTGTTTGTACCAAAAAGTGAAAGTGTTATTGAAAAAAATGAACAAAAGATTGAAAAATCTACTGATGACAATAACAAAATGGAAGGAAATGTGAAGAGCTTAAATCAGATAATACTTTTTCTGATGATTCAAGTTCAACTGAATTGAATGAAGACATAGATTGTCAAAAAGAATCTTCTCAAGATTCAGTTAAATTCAAAGTAACAAAACATCATCAAGATTAAGAAATCAAAGAAGAGAAAAACTGCAAAAGCTAAGAAAGCTGAATCAATCAATCAGTCAAAGAAAAATATTCAAATTACACCTGTGAAGTTTGTGTCTGCAGAAACTTTTGACATGAACACAATCACAAAAATGACATCTAAACCAAAGATCAGGTCCTAAGACTTCCGCTATGCATAAGATTTGTATCTAAGGAGTCAAGAATTATGATCAAGTCCAAAAGAAAAATCCTAAGAATCAAATGACCAAATTCACACCAAAAAAACTACAAATTAATTTGCCTAACCCAAATTTAACCAAGAATCAAATGTTGCTTCCACTTCAAGGGTTAACAAAATGTTGTTTAATCACTCTCAAAAATATTGTGATATCTGTGATATATATAATCATGACATTTCAGAATGTTACTTAACAAGTATTGCCATATATGTGATATGACAAATCACACAACTGCTGATTGCTACTTTAACAAATACTGTGCATTGTGTGATAAAAGAAATCATAATACAAAGATTGCTACTTTAGAAAGAACTCTTTAAGGAAGGAATTTAGTAATCAAGGATTTGTAAACCCAAAATTAAAAGAAATCAGATATTGGGTTAAATATTCACACAACAACAACCTTCCTTGGGTTTGAGATCTTTCAAAAGAAACATTCTGATTATAATAATCAATATTTTGTTAAATCATAGTAATACAATCAAGGAAAGTTTATTCCATGGTCTGTGAGAATAAAAAATGGAACATTCTTCAATGCTTTATATAATGGTTCAAGATCTCTTGATGATGATATTGAAAACAGATATAATGCTTTGAAATCAAAACAACAAAGAGATAATCAACATGTTTTTCAACGAGGGTTTGAAAATGCAAAATTTTCAAAGAACCCTGATGTCAACAAACTTCATTTTAAATAGTTTACAATTGTTGACAAATTGGAAAGCCCAAGACCATCTCGGCTTGGGTTACTAACTCATCTTAAATGTTTTTGAATACAGGTACGCCCGCGAGACCAATAAACTCATGGTATGTTGACAGTGAGTGTAGCCGGCATATGACAGGCAATCAAGCCTTGTTACAAGATTTTAAGTTAAAAGATGTAACACACGTTGCTTTTGGAGGTGATGTAGGTGGAAAGATAACAGGAGAGGGAACAGTATCAAATGGGATTATTAGTTTTGATAAAGTCGACTTTTGTTCACAGTTGAACTTTAATCTATTAAGTGTATCCCAAATTTGTGACAAAGCTTACTCTGTTCTTTTTGATGATTCTCTCTGTTATGTCTTGAAACTAGGTTTTCAGATTAGCAATGATTGGGTTATAGTTAAGCTGCACGGGACAGAGACGTATACAAACTGGATATGTCTCAAGTGGATCCTGAAACAGAAACAACTTGCCTGATTGCTAAAGCATCGAATGATGAAAGTCAGCTATGGCATAGACGACTCGGTCATTCAAACTTCAAAAACGGAACAAGCTTGTAGCAGGAATCATGTTATTAGACTTCATTCCAAGAAGTTTTCAACAACTGATCATTGCTCAGCATGTCTGAAGGGAAAGCAACATAGAGCGTCTTATAAGTCCAAGCTGATAAACTCAAATACCAAGCCACTCCAGATGTTACATATGGACCTTTTTGGACCAACTAATGTTAGGAGTATTGGTCGAAAATCATACTGTTAGTTATCATAGATGACTATACAAGATTTTCTTGGGTTTTCTTTCTTCATACTAATCTGAAACTGCAGATCTTTTAAAAGAATTTATTAATAAAGCTGAAAATACTTGAGCTTAAAGTAAAGATAATAAGAAGTGATATGGAACGGAATTTAAAAATGCTAACATTGATTTGTTTTGTGCAGAAAAAGGGATAGTTCATCAGTTCAGTGCTCCCAGAACTCCACAACAAAATAGAGTTGCTGAAAGGAGACCGAACACTGATTGAAGCTGCCCGGTCCATGTTAGCTGATGCCAAAATTCCTATCACTTTCTGGGACGAAGCGATATCCACAGCTTGTTTTGTTCAGAATAGAATCTTTCTTGTGAAGATAAAAAAAACTCCATATGAGTTAATGTTTGACAGGAAACCAAACATAAATTTTTTAAAATCATTTGGTTGTCCGTTATGATTCTTAATTCAAGTGATCATTTAGGAAAATTTGAAGAAAAAGCTGATAATGGGTTTTCGTTGGATATTCATCTGTTTCCAAAGCCTATCGAGTTTATAACTCTAGGACAGATACTATTAATGAAACATTCAACGTTAAATTTCTGGAAAATTCTTTCCATCAGTTTCAAATGGTCCTGCATCGTTATTTGATATAGATTCTTTGTCAAACTCATTCAATCTAACTTGTTTAATCAATCTGATGATTCTACAGGTAAAAAGAACTCAAGAGGAGATCTTAGATCTTTCAGTGATGATTCGGATTCTGATGATTCAGATGATTCTCGCCCAGATTATCCATTCTTCTCATTTGTCAAGGATTCAATAATTCAATGATAATAATTATGCTTCTTCAGCTTCAGATCATTCAGTTTTAGTAGATCAAGAAGGATCACATCCTATTCCTAATGATGGTATAGAAATTGGACATCCTGAGTCTGGTACATCTTCCATCTCTGGAGATGCAATTGATCATAGTAACTTGATTACTTTATCAATTCACCACTCAAGCTCCAAATTTCACTCCACATTCATCTACCTTATTGCAACAGCTCTCCAATCTGAACCAAACCAATCTGGATGTTAATGTTCAAGGAACTGAGATACCAACATCTCGTATCCACAGGAACCATCCAACATCCCAGATTATTGGTCCTCTGAATGAAAGAACTACTAGGAGTAAATCTGAACATGAAAATTTTGTTTATACTCTTATTTTCTTTCACATATTGTTCCTAAAAACGTCACCGAGGCGTTACAGGACAATGGTTGGATTGAAGCAATGCAAGAAGAACTTCTTCAATTTCGCAAACAAGAAGTGTGGAAGTTAGTGGAATTACCTGAAGGAGAAAATGCCATAGGCACTAAATGGTTGTTTAGAAATAAAACTGATGATCGTGGGATTGTTATAAGAACAAGGCGAGACTTGTTGCACAAGGATACACACAGGAAGAAGGAATTGACTATGATGAAGTATTTGCTCCAGTTGCAAGACTCGAATCCATTCGTGTTTTCCTGGCTTATGCATCATTCATGAATTCGAGGTGTATCAAATGGACGTCAAAGGTGCATTCCTGTACTGTCCAATACTGATGATGTGTATGTGAAGCAACCTCCGGGCTTTGAGGATGCAGAATTTCCACATCGAGTGTATAAGCTTAGCAAAGCTTTGTATGGCCTACATCAAGCTCCTAGAATTTGTATGAAACATTATCACAACACTTAATCCAACATGGATACACAAGAGGGAAAATCGATCCTACTTTTTCATAAAGAAGGATAATGATGATCTTATGTGTGCAAGTGTATGTAGATGATATCATATTTGTTTCTACCAGTCCAAAATTATGCAATGAATTGAAGAAATCATGAAATCTCGTTTCCAAATGAGTTCTATGGGAAATCAATTTCTTCCTTGGATTGCAAGTTCAACAATCTGCAGATGGTATTTTCATCAATCAAGAGAAGTTTGTTGACAACTCTTGAAGAAATTCAAACTGCATGATTGTCAGTCCATAAGAACTCCAGCTGACGTAAACACCAAGATTGAGCCTGATCCTAAAGGAAAACCAGTAGACCAAACTCTATACAGATCTATGATTGGTTCTTTGATGTATCTTACTGCATCAAGACCAGAAATAATGTATGCTGTTTGTGTCTGTGCAAGGTATCAATCAGACCCGAAAGAATCTCACTTAATTGTTGTCAAGAGAATATTCAGGTATCTCAAAGGCAAACCAGCTTTAGGGCTTGGTATCCTTACGAGGGTAATTTTGAGTTACATGGATATACAAATAGTGATTATGGTGGATGCTGTCAAGATAGAAAATCTACAACCGGTGGTTGTCAGTTTCTTGGTCCCAGATTAGTCTCATGGCAATGTAAGAAACAAACAAATTTTATGTTTCAACTGCAGAAGCTGAGTACATAGCTGCATCAACAGGATGTTCTCAAATCCTTTGGTTGCAAAACTAACTGCTAGATTATGGGTTCAATTTTCTTAAAACACCCATTTACATTGATAACACTGCTGCTATGTTCATTACAACTAATCCATTCAACATTCAAAAACAAAACATATCAAAATTCGATATCATTTTCTAAGAGATAATTCTGAAAAGGTTTAATCATTTTGATTCAAATAGCAACTGAAAAACAGTTGGCAGACCTATTTACTAAAGCTTTTCTACCAGGAAGGTTTGAGTATTTAGTGGAGTCAATTGTTCTTATTAACCATGTGTAAACCTGGTTTCTAAGTTTTTATTTTAGTTCTTTGAATCTTTACATGATCAAAACCCTCCCTAAACTAAAGGTCTTCATAATGTAACCTTTCATAATTATTTGCCTGATTGTTTTGTGTGTGTGTGTTTTCTTTTATAGAAAAACAAAATACAACATTAGAAATCTCAAAAATCAAATAGAAAATATAAATCAAAAACTCCAAAAATAGAGTTCTTTTTATTCTAATTCATTTTTTAGTAATGAATCTGTGTATACCTCATGTGAGAAATGATAGCACATTAGTGAGATCAGTTGCATACTTCACTCGTTAATAAAGTCTGACATGATCAGGATATGATGTGTAGACAATATCATGCTAGAAAACTTAAAGTTTAAGGGGAGTAATAAGAATTTTCTCAAAAATCAAAATGAACATGTTGAATTGAAAGGATGATGCTTTAAGTTCAAAGTATGTGTGTGTTTGATAATGTAAAGCTTTGTCTATGATAAAATGATCCCATAATTTTAGCAAGTGGAAAAGCTTCTTTGAAATGTTGAAAACAAGAAAAATTGGTTTTGTGTATTTGAGACTAAAATGAAGGGTCAAAGTATAAAAAGTTCAATTTTGAGGGTCAAAAGTGTAAATTTGGAGAGAAAGTCAATAATATGCAATATTGTTTAAATATTAGTATGAAATATTTACTAATGTGTTTAAACCGTGTGCAGGTGGAAGATTTGAAAAAAATCACAAGTGCAAAAGCGCCAAAATAGTGCTTATGTGCCTGAACAGTGTTATGTTTCTAAAAAGTTAAAGTGTGAGCGTTTCAGAAACCTCATGCGACTGAACAGTGCTTATGCACCGGAACAGTTTCTCATGCATCTGACCTCATACGCACAAACAGTGCTAATGCGCCTAATACTCGGTGAAATTTAGGTCCTCATGCGCACAAACAGTGCTCAGGCGCCTAAATATTCACTTATATATATAGAACACTTGTGATAAGTTCATTTCATTCACACTTCAACCTCGTCGACTTCTCCCCTGACCATTCGAACTCTCAGATCAAAACCCATTCATCGATAAAATCATTTCAGCTATAAATCACAGATTTTTATAGTGTTTGAAAGATTGTAAACGTAAGTTGATAATCTATTTCAATATTGTGTTTGTATCAAAATTGACCAGTGAATGATGTTTAGCATGTGATTACGAGCAAATTGATTCATTAAAACAAGATTTTAAATGAACTTTGATCGGATGCACTGTTCACTGTTCATCGATGAACAATAATTTTTGAAGATGAACCTGAAAAAGAAGATGAACAGATGAATATTGTTTTAATAAAATAAATGAAAAAATTAATAATCTCATTTCAAATATTGTTAAAATGTTCAATAAAATTGATAAGATAAAATAATCAAATGTGTTTAATTTTTTTTTAATAAAATTCAACTTGACAAATAAAATTGTATAAAAACAGAAAATGTTTTTCAATTAAAATAATTAAAATTACAAGTTGAGTTTATAAGTCAAATTCATTAAACATATTAGTTTATTATATCTTATATCATCACATGATCAAACTCACATTCAATATTTTTTTTTAAAAATGTACACATTTTCTAATATCATTGCTTTAAACTTTTGCAGATGGCTGATCTGAAGTTTGAGCCTAAGCACAATGTTGCTGCTTTGCTTAACGAAGAAGTTCAAGATGCCATATCTTATGAAGAAATGATCAGATTTCTTCTGAGAACCAAATATGTGTATGCAATGTGTTATCAGACAGTGATTTATGATAGACTTATCAGAAAGTTCTGGAGCACAACAAAGGTTGAAGTTAATGATGAAGGAAGAAAAGTTGTAAGAGTTTTGTGACTAGGGATCGTATGATTGAATTTTATGAAGAATCCATAAGAGTTGCATTAAGACTGGGTCACAATGATCCAGAAGATCTTTCTGAGCTGACATTTATGAATGTAGAGAGACATTCATGGAAAAGGGTCATCCTAATCATTTCCCAAAGAAACAATTCTTCAGAGCTGTATATAATCACTGGAAACTTCTCTGCTATATCTTCCAAATTGCATGTCCAAAAGAAGTGCTGGGTGGAACTCATTCCTAGTGGACATAGCATCTCCAATTGTAGCCATTGCAACCAATAGAAGATTTAATATGGCAAAATGGATCTTGAATGGATTCATATTTAATTTGGAGAAAGGCATAAGAAAAAATATCTGATGTACCCCAGATTTCTTCAAATGATCATCATTGAAGAATATCCATATTCATGTCTATGGAGTAGGTGGAGATAGACTTGACTTGGAACACATGTCTGAAGTTACATACAAGAGACTAGCAATGTTGACTGGTGCTCAAAATGTTCCAATGTTTGATTATATGAGGAATGTGGCTAATGATGAGGTGGATATAACTGGATCATTTTCATTTATTGGAAGGTGAACCAATAGATCCAGTTGATTTGATAGATGAATTTCCTCTTATCCCTCCTCAAGAAGAAGATGATCAAAATGATGATGATGAGAATGAAGAAGATCATGATGATGATAGCTCATCTAGTTCTGATGATAAATGATGATGATGGTGGTGTAGCTGAGACACACCAATCATTAGCAGTGATAGAACCATGTCTAAGCATGCTGATGAAGCTCAACATGAAAGTGAAGGATAATGGGTGAGGATATACAAGATGATATTGTGCATGAAGTAACTGAGGATATAGATGAAGTGATTATTTATGAATCTATTCATAAATTGAACATGATGATGCTGATATTCATGTAGACGTGGAGCATGAGCCTGATGTGCAAAATCAAACCTTTGAGTATGATTTTAATGATGCTTTTATGATTGATCAAGATATACCTGTAAGTGAAACACATGATGTGTCTTTACAAACAGATGAGATAATTGATTTGGATGAATTGAATGTTCTTAAAGAGGAAATGAAGCTAAAGAAAAGTGATTACTGATCTCAAAGCTGATCTTGATAAGTTGAGAGAAGAAAACTTGAAGCATGAAAATATGTAAATTTGCTGAAAGATATACTCAAAAAGCTCAAAGAAGATTTGAAAGAAAACAATGAAAAGATTGTGAGTTCTGCAAAAGATAAAGATGATGTGATAAAGAATTTTGACCTCATGCTTAAAGATTATGATCTTTTGGAGGAAAGATTCAAAAGATTGACTGAAGAGAATGCAAAACTGAAGGCAGAACTAATGAAGAATCAAGAATCTCAAAAGCCAATCTCTCCTGAAGTAGAAACTGCGTCTGAAATTGTTCCAACTGAGATTGAGGACAATGTAGAAATGGATAAAGGAAAAAGGAAGATTGATGAAGTTGATTATTCAGTTTTACCTGAATCATCTTCAAAAGTTCAAAGAACTGAAGAGATTGTTGAAGAAGAGAGTCAAGAAGCCCAAGAACCATTTAGTCAAGATTAAATTAGTGCCTCGAAGATATGAAGAAGAATATGATGATGAGTGGTTCAATGAAGTGCTTGATGATGAAGATATTGAAGAAGAATTTGAAACTACTTCTTTATTTGAACAAGTGCAAGTGCATGATGATATTCCATAAGACTTTGAAGAAAGATATAATTATCTTGTGAAGATGAAGTACAACAGAGTATTTTTGGATGGGCTTACAGTTTCTCAAATCAATGATGAGTATGAGAAATGTATAGCTGCTGAATCTGTTGCTCCTGTTGATCCCAATGAGATAGTTATGGAACATGGTGAATGGAACAGAGCACAAGAAAGCATTAATGTTGAAGAAGTTCCTAGTTTAGAGCTGCACCATCCTGACCCAGATGAAATGAGCATTCCTGCTTTAAGGTCATGGTGCAAGCTAGAATTATCCTTGGAAAGGTTGAAAAGACTCCAATCAGTTTCTTTAAGAAATCTTGTTAAAAGTTTTCAACAAACTGAGAAACAATCAAACAAAATGATCATTCTAGATACTGACAATCCTCAATATTTAGATATCACCAAAAGAACAAGAATCTTGAAACCTCAGGAAATAAAGCAAATGGCACAGAAGACAAGTGCACATGAAAGAAGACATGAAGTAATCAAGATGTTTCCACAATCAGAACAGCAAGTGTATAAAGCTTCTTCTGAACAAAAGCATATCTTTGATAGTGCAAGATCTTATGGAGATTGGTTAGAAACGTATTGCAGAAAGGTCAATCTGTAGCAAATTGTTAAATGCTATGATTGCACCTGACTTCACTAACCAAGTTAAAATAATAGCTTGGAATATGATGAAGTTTTTGATGCGTTCTTGATAAAACGAGTAAATGCTGTATGTTGATGTTTTATCATTTTTACTCAAGCATTATTAAACTGCCTGTTCAAGACTTAAAAGAATTAAACCTTTGATTAACCCTTCTGGAACTAAAAGAGGAGAAATGTTTGTAGAACTTCTAAGCGAGGGCTAGCTAGAACAAGTAATTTTCTTCAGACTCGATGTGATCAAGAAGACAAGGAATACTTTTCTATGCTAAAGAAGAACAAAATTAGAGGGTTACAATTAGAAGAGGAGCATTTTATGGTTGAATTTTATGACAAGTATTTTGAAAAGGTGACAACTCCTGGATTGAAGGTGATTGATGGAAATCAAAAGACCAAACCTATTCTTAGATGGTTCTATAATACAGATACTTTTGAACTTAAACTGGTCCGAAATCTTGAACATTGGGATGAGGACATGATATCTTTGTTTGGTACTTTTGAACTGAAATTACTCCATCCAAGCTATATCTCATTTTTGTCTGTTTAGAAATTGAGAAAGTATCACCTGAGACAGCAGAGCAAGACAAGAAATTTTCTCTCTATTATTGTGACATCCAGTGATTTTCCGTTACCAAACTCCGTTAGTTCCATTAAGTTTTGCATACACGTGTCCGTAAGCACACACTAGTTGTCGTTTGACGTTGGTGACCTAATAATAATTAATAATGTTAAATTAATAATAATCTAGTGGATTAGATGATTATTGTGTTATGCTTATGTTTACGCGATTTAAAGACTATTCGGGAATTTTATCGCGTAACACGGAAACGCGTGTGTTATTTCGTATGTCTTGTGTTTTTACAAATAAAATATCTAAGGGTTACCATTAGTTTATATGTTTATATTGTTAAGTTAAAAACACATTATACAGAGTTAAAAACTTAACTTTTAAAAAAAATACAAGTGCAAGTTTTAGAGGGGTGTACTTGTAAATTGGTTAAAATAAAACACCCCAAACCCCCACCCAAACACCATCGACCGACCTGCAGCTTCTTCCCTCCCTCAACCTGCGATTTTCAGCCTACAACACTCAATTCTTCACAGTTTTGATCGATTTCAAGCACTAGAACGCGATTTGGACCTTCCTTAACAAGTATACACGTGAATTGAAGGTTAGTTTTGTGTTGTTTTTGTGGGTTTCTTGAGTTGGCCGAAGCCCAAGCTGCGAAATTGAAGTTCTGGGGCTGAAATCTTGATGTTTTGTTGATATTAATGTGTTAGTTAGGTTGTATGTATGTTGTTTAGTGTTGATTATGCAAGAAAACTACACTATTGGTTGATTGATCATGAACCTTGATGTACATGAACCCTAATTCGAAAATTTTGGGGCTTTTGTGGAATTGATTGTTGTTTGATGTTGTTAGGATGTTAATTAGTTAGTATGAATGTTAGAAAACATGAATTATGCAAGAAATTGGTGAATTGAGAACTTTGTTCATAGGTTATTAAAATAGTAACTTTATGTATGAACTTGATAATTCAATGATGAATTGATGGTATTAGAGTGGTAATGATGTTGTATGAACATTGGGATTATGATATGAATGCTATATTGTTGCTATGAATGCTAGAAACCTTAGGTTGGATGTTGTTGTTCATGTCTTGCCAAAAGTAGAAACTTTTTAGATATGGATGAATGAATCATGCTAGTTTGATGTTGTTGATCATAGTTAGTTGTTATGAGTTTGAAATAGTATATTATTGATGAATTGTATATTCATTGGGTGTTTAGTAGGTTTTGGGATGAACTTTCCCAAAAGGAAACTTTATTGTGCATGAACATTGGATATTGGGAATTGGACTTATTCATAGCTTTAGGATCATATTAGAATGCTTGTTGTGGATGTTGAATGTGGTAGAACCTGTTAATTTGGTGGTATGGAATGTTTACTTGGTTATTGGGTGATTTATGCACTTTGATGATCATGTATGGGTTTGTATGTTGACTAGTAACTAGGTCATCATGTTTGGGACTGGAAATTGATCATATTGATGTATGTTGTATGTATTGGGCATATTGAATGTGTTGTGGATAGTATGGATGACTTTTTGGTAAATTATCTGTTTTGACCCGTATATGCTAAATCTTGGTTATAGGTCATATAAGTAGGTTATGCATGATCTGACCTGTTATATGATACACTGGTTGTGTTATGAACACACTGAGTATGCTAGATGTTAAGAACTTACATGACTTGTATGATATATGCTCATGTCTGTATAAATGGTTTACAACACATAATGTCACCAACGGGTCAAACGGGTCAACTGGGTCAAACATGTCTATTCTTCCAAAACCTTAAGCCTTGTTGTAGTGCACTTAGGGTTTCTCATATTCACTGTTTACACAAACTCATGTACTTACATGATCTAGGTAACTTTTGAGGGTTGACTGCCCACTTTGTCTTTCAAGTATACTCTAGTACTCAATACGCGTATCAGGTGAGTTTATGCCCCACTGTTTTACTTAACCTCTTTTGGGGAGATAGCATACTGGTAATTTTTCAAATGCTTTATATATTTAATATGTGTATGATATTAATATAGTGTTGTTTACCATGATAAAATCGTCACACTTTCGAATTGTTAATATTGAATAGCGGGGAAACTTGGGTAGTACTACTGGGTTTGACGAGCCCCACCTGTGTGACTCGAGGTCAACCGGGTGCAATTTGTCCTATGTACATTTGTCACGATATGGTAAAGTCGTGACAGGAGGCAAACATAACACAGTCAGCTTCAATTGCGAAATCACTATGTATTAATATCTTTTTGTTAATAGACTAGCTATCTATTACAATGCACATGCTTATATATATCACGATTGTTAAACTGTTATGTTTAAACGCAAACTCTTGAACTCACCAACCATTGTGTTGACTTTTTAGTATGCTATTTTCAGGTCGATAATCCGGATTGCCAGTAGGAGCACTGTACGAGTCAAGCGTGCATCCTAACACTTAAACGATGATACATTTGTTTATCTTTACATTTTGGGTTTTAAACAGTTGGTTGGCACATGTTTTGCCATTTTATACATTTTTATATTTTGGGTTTGTTTTATTACTATACGCTTCCGCATGATTTTTAAAGTTTGAGCTCTGGTTTGGTTTATGTTAAACGTAGCATATAGAGTCGTTCCGAGTAACTATTGACTGTGATCCTGGTTTGTTCACACACCTCGTGGTAAAACTTCGGACGTGGATTTTGAGGGTGTGACAGATTGGTATCAGAGCCATTGGTTATAGAGAACTAGGTCGCATACACACTAGACTATAACCGCACACAGTTAGTTAGTTACTTGTTCCTGAATTCTCTTACTGTATACTCATTGGCATACACAAATCACACTCTCTACAGCATGGCATCTTCATCGAGAGCACCTGGTAAACGACCAACATCACCCACCCGATCAGAGTCCCCACCTCCGGGACCAGTACCCGATGATGGACTTGACTGGCCTCATTTGGACTACCCACGAGGTGAGTTCGACTGGGATCAACCGTTTGTGCCACCTGAACGCGACCCTCCACGAGACCGGAGTTTCTACCCTGAGTCCGTAGATCACCTCATGTATAGGGAATGTGTACCAACACCGAGACCCAGAACTAGGACCAACACTGAGCAACCACTACTTACACTTCCGTGGATGGTGCAGTCCAACGAGCAGGTTATTGCTGCATTGGTGGCAGCACTGGACACGAAACAACACCGGGTCCGGCGACTCACTAGCATGTCTGTACACTACAGCACGAGATGTACACGCTGCGACATCAACTGGACGAACTCGAGGAGCATCATGGTAAACCTTGGAGGGGTGTTACCAAATGTGGGACGGTTACCAGACACTGAGTGGACGCGTGACCGCACGAGAGCAACGCGACAAAACAGCCGACAACAGGATTGCTGTATTAGAAGCTCAGTTGGCGGCGAGACCCAGAACTAGGACCAACACCGAGACCCACATAGGGAACGTGTACCACTCGAGGAGCATATAGGGAACGTGTACCAACACCGAGACCCAGAACTAGGACCAACACTGAGCAACCACTACTTACACTTCTGCGGACGGTGCAGTCCAACGAGCAGGTTATTGCTGCATTGGTGGCAGCACTGGACACGAAACAACACCGGGTCCAGCGACTCACTAGCGATGTCTGTACACTATAGCACGAGGTGTACACGCTGCGACATCAACTGGATGAACTCGAGAAGCATCATGGTAAAACCTTGGAGGGGTGTTACCAAATGTGGGACGGTTACCAGACGTTGAGTGGACGCGTGACCGCACGAGAGCAACGCGACAAAACAGCCGACAACAGGATTGCTGTATTAGAAGCTCAGTTGGCGGCGCTTCAGATCACCATAGCTCCTGCTCCTGTGGAGGCCCCAGAGGAGGAGGAGGAATCAGAGGAGGAGCCGATTGGAGTTTCATATCCTTAAAGTTCTGTAGTCTTTTAAGTGATATCCCTTCTGCTTAAGAATCCAAATATACCGTAGAATTGGCCGACGGTAAACAGATCCACGTGACACACATCCTTAGAGATTGTAAGATAGAACTTGCTGGTCATACTTTCGCTATAAATCTTCTGCCTGTTACAGTAGGAAGTTTCGACGTTGTGGTAGGCATGGATTGGCTCTCTAACAAGCAAGCGAAAGTCATATGTCATGAGAAAATCATACGAATCCCTGTTGGTGACGAAATCTTACAGTTCGAGGCGATAGGAGTGGTGCAGTGATGGGCATTATCTCTTACATGAAAGCACAAAAGTTATTGCGAAAAGGCCGTTTGGCTATTCCGGCACTCGTCACCGATAAGCAACCAGAGGAAAGAAAATAGAGGATATTCTAGTGGTACGAGACTTTCCAGAGGTGTTTCCAGAGGATCTTCCTGGACTACCACCTCATCGTGAAGTGGCATTTCAAATTGAACTGACTCTTGGCGCTGCCCCGATTGCTAGAGCACCTTATCGATTAGCACCGAACGAGCTACAGGAGTTGTCATCACAACTTCAGGAACTTCTAGATAAGAGCTTTATTCAACCTAGCACATCACCTTGGGGAGCCCCTATCCTCTTTGTTAAGAAGAAAGATGGCACGTTCCGAATGTGCATTGATTATAGGGAGTTAAACAAAGTCACAGTCAAGAACCGATACCCTCTACCTCGTATCGACGATTTGTTTGATCAGCTTCAAGGATCAAGCTATTATTCGAAGATCGACTTGAGATCTGGTTATCATCAACTCAGAGTCCGTGAGGAAGACATCTCCAAAACTGCATTCCGTACTCGTTATGCTCATTATGAGTTCTTGGTCATGCCTTTTGGGTTGACTAATGCACCTGCGGTGTTCATGGACCTCATGAATCGCGTGTGCAAACCCTATCTTGATCAGTTTGTTATTGTGTTTATCGATGACATACTGATATACTCTAAGACCAAGAAGGACCATGAAGAGCATCTATGATTAATCTTAGAATTACTGAAGAATGAGCAACTGTACGCCAAATTCTCTAAGTGTGACTTTTGGATACGCGAAGTGCAATTTTTAGGTCACATTGTTAATGAGAAGGGTATACATGTTGATCCTGCCAAGATTGTGGTGATAAAGAATTGGGCTATACCTAAAACACCGAGCGAGATAAGGCAATTTCTGGGATTAGCAGGGTATTATCGACGATTCATAGAGGGATTTTCTAAGATCGCACAACCTCTCATAGCTTTGACCCACAAAGGAACGGCATACAAATAGGGTGAAAGTCAAGAGGCGGCTTTTCAGTTATTAAAACAGAAACTCTGTAGTGCACCGATATTGGCACTGCCAGAGGGGACAGATGATTTCGTGGTGTATTGTGACGCATCCATTCAAGGATTGGGTTGTGTCTTGATGCAGCGAGATAAGGTAATAGCTTACGCCTCGAGACAACTGAAGGTTCACGAGAAGAACTATACCACCTATGACTTAGAATTGGGTGCAGTGGTTTTTGCCTTAAAGATTTGGAGACATTACTTGTACGGTACCAAATGCACTATCTATACCGATCACAAGAGTCTTTAACATATCTTTGAGCAAAAGGAGTTAAATATGAGGCAACGTCGTTGGGTAGAACTTCTTAACGATTATGATTGCGCTATCAAGTACCATCCTGGAAAGGCGAACGTAGTTGCCGATTCCTTAAGCCGAAAAGAAACAGCTAAATTCAGGCGGGTACGAGCCTTACCGCTTACAATCAGTACCAATCTGTCTGAACAAGTTAAGGAAGCACAGATAGAAGCATTGAAAGAGGAAAACATTGGTTCTGAGTCATTACGGGGAATGGATAAACAATTGTTAGTGAAAGAGGATGGAATTCGGTACTTCATGAATAGACTTTGGGTGCCTGTCTATGGAAATCTGAGGGATTTAGTTATGAGTGAGGCACACAAGTCTAAATACTCTATACATCCTGGATCTGACAAGATGTATCACGACTTAAAGGCGCACTATTGGTGGCCTAACATGAAGGCGGATATAGCTACGTATGTGAGCAAGTGTTTGACCTGTTCGAAGGTAAAGGTGGAATACCAAAACCATCCGGATTGTTACAACAACCCGAGATTCCGATGTGGAAATGGGAACGAATTTCTATGGATTTTATCATAAAGTTACCCCGGACTAATACTGGTTGTGACACAATCTGGGTTATTGTGGACCGGTTGATGAAGTCCGCTCACTTCCTTGCAATTAAGGAAACGGACAAGATGGAGAAACTAACCCGGCTGTATCTTAAGGAAATCATTTCGAGACACGGTTTACCAATCTCGATTATCTCTGATCGCGATACTCGTTTCACGTCACTTCTGGCAATCACTACAAAATCTCTGGGTACACGATTAGATATGAGTACTGCTTATCATCCACAGACCGATGGACAGAGTGAGCGTACCATACAGACTTTGGAGGATATGCTACGTGCTTGTGTGATTGACTTCGGGAACAACTGGGAAGTTCACCTGCCTTTGGTGGAATTTTCCTATAATAACAGTTATCACACTAGCATACAGGTAGCACCTTTCAAGGCTTTGTATGGGAGAAAGTGTAGATCACCGGTTTGCTGGGCTGAAATTGGTGATAGTCAACTAACGGGTCCTGAGCTAATACATGAAACCACTGAGAAGATTGTGCAGATACGGAATCGTATGGCAGCAGCGCGAGATAGACAGAAAAGTTATGCTGATAATAGACGGAAACCACTAGAGTTTCAAATTGGTGACAAAGTCTTATTGAAAGTCTCACCGTGGAAAGGCATAGTTCGGTTTGGCAAGCAAGGAAAGCTGAATCCGAGGTATGTTGGACCATTTGAGATATTGGAAGGTGGCCTATCGACTAGCCTTACCTGATTCGCTGAGTGGAGTTCACAATGTATTTCACGTTTCAAATCTGAAGAAGTGTTTATCTGATGAAACACTAATTGTACCACTAGAAGATGTGCAAGTGGATGAACAATTACGCTTCATCGAAGAACCAGTCGAGGTGATGGATCGTGAGGTGAAAACACTTAAGCAAAGCAAGATACCCATAGTCAAAGTTCGTTGGAACTCGCGACGTGGACCGGAATTCATGTGAGAACATGAAGATCAGATGAAGCTTAAGTATCCTCAGCTATTTGAGACGATGCCTGCAGACAACGGTATTGATTTAAATTTCGGGATGAAATTTCTTTCAACATGGGGATGATGTGACAACTCATCCAAAGCTCACTCGATTTCGATTTCGATGTGTCAATGCAGTAGACCAATGATGGAACACTCTCACCGTGTGATGGAACACTCTCACCATGTAACGTAATTTTCGGGACGAAAATTCTTTCAACATGGGGATAATGTGACATCCGGTGATTTTCCGTTACCAAACTCCGTTAGTTCCGTTAAGTTTTGCATACACGTGTCCTTAAGCACACACTAGTTGTTGTTTGACGTTGGTGACCTAATAATAATTAATAATATTAAATTAATAATAATCTAGTGGATTAGATGATTATTGTGTTATGCTTATGTGTTTACGCGATTTAATGACTATTCGGGAATTTTATCGCGTAACGCGGAAACGCTTGTGTTATTTTGTATGTCTTGTGTTTTTACAAAATAAAATATCTAAGGGTTACCATTAGTTTATATGTTTATATTGTTAAGTTAAAAACACATTACAAAGAGTTAAAAACTTAACTTTTAAAAAAAAATACAAAGTGCAAGTTTTAGAGGGGGTGTACTTGTAAATTGGTTAAAATAAAACACCCCAAACCCCACCCAAACACCATCGACCGACCTGCAGCTTCTTCCCTCCCTCAACCTGCGATTTTCAGCCTACAACACTCAATTCTTCACGGTTTTGATCGATTTCAAGCACTAGAACGTGATTTGGACCTTCCTAAACAAGTATACACGTGAATTGAAGGTTAGCTTTGTTGTTTTTGTGGGTTTCTTGAGTTGGCCGAAGCCCTAGCTGCGAAATTAAAGTTCTTGGGGCTGAAATCTTGATGTTTTGTTGATATTAATGTGTTAGTTAGGTTGTATGTATGTTGTTTAGTGTTGATTATGCAAGAAAACTACACTATTGGTTGATCGATCATGAACTTTGATGTACATGAATCCTAATTCAAAAATTTTGGGGCTTTTGTGGAATTGATTGTTTTTTGATGTTGTTAGGATGTTAATTAGTTAGTATGAATGTTAGAAACATGAATTATGCAAGAAATTGGTGAATTGGGAACTTTGTTCATAGGTTACTAAAAATAGTAACTTTTGTGTATGAACTTGATAATTCAATGATGAATTGATGGTATTAGAGTGGTAATGATGTTGTATGAACATTGGGATTATGATATGAATGCTAGATTGTTGCTATGAATGCTAGAAACCTTAGGTTGGATGTTGTTGTTCATGTCTTGCCAAAAGTAGAAACTTTTTAGATATGGATGAATGAATCATGCTAGTTTGATGTTGTTGATCATAGTTAGTTGTTATGAGTTTGAAATAGTATATTATTGATGAATTATATGTTCATTGGGTGTTTAGTAGGTTTGGGATGAACTTTCCCAAAAGGGAAACTTTATTGTGCATGAACATTGGATATTGGGAATTGGACTTATTCATAGCTTTAGGATCATATTAGAATGCTTGTTATGGATGTTGAATGTGGTAGAACCTGTTAATTTGGTGGTATGGAATGTTTACTTGGTAATTGGGTGATTTATTCACTTTGATGATCATGTATGGGTTTGTATGTTGACTAGTAACTAGGACATCATGTTTGGGACCGGAAATTGATCATATTGATGTATGTTTTATGTATTGGGCATATTGAATGTGTTGTGGATAGTGTGGATGACTTTTTGGTAAATTATTTGTTTTGACCCGTATATGCTAAATCATGGTTATAGGTCATATAAGTAGGTTATGCATGATCTGACCTGTTATATGATACACTGGTTGTGTTATGAACACACTGAGTATGCTAGATGTTAAGAACTTACATGACTTGTATGATATATGCTCATGTCTGTATAAATGGTTTACAACACATAATGTCACCAACGGGTCAAACGGGTCAACTGGGTCAAACATGTCTATTCTTCCAAAACCTTAAGTCTTGGTTGTAGTGCACTTAGGGTTTCTCATATTCACTGTTTACACAAACTCATGTACTTACATGATCTAGGTAACTTTTGAGGGTTGACTGTCCACTTTGTCTTTCAAGTAAACTCTAGTACTCAATACGCGTATCAGGTGAGTTCATGCCCCACTGTTTACTTAACCTCTTTTGGGGGAGATAGCATACTGGTAATTTTTCAAACGCTTTATATATTTAAGATGTGTATGATATTAATATAGTGCTGTTTACCATGATAAAGTCCTCACACTTTCGAATTGTTAATATTGAGTATCGGGGAAACTTGGGTAGTACTACTGGGTCTGACGAGCCCCACCTGTGTGACTCGAGGTCAACCGGGTGCAATTTGTCCTATGTACATTTGTCACGATATGGTAAAGTCGTGACAGGAGGCAAACATAACACAGTCAGCTTCAATTGCGAAATCACTATGTATTAATATCTTTTTGTTAATAGACTAGCTATCTATTACAATGCACATGCTTATATATATCACGATTGTTAAACTGTTATGTTTAAACGCAAACTCTTGAACTCACCAACCATTGTGTTGACTTTTTAGTATGCTATTTTCAGGTCGATAATCCGGATTGCCAGTAGGAGCACTGCACGAGTCAAGCGTGCATCCTAACACTTAAACGATGATACATTTGTTTATCTTTACATTTTGGGTTTTAAACAGTTGGTTGGCGCATGTTTTGCCATTTTATACATTTTTATATTTTGGGTTTGTTTTATTACTATACGCTTCCGCATGATTGTTAAAGTTTGAACTCTAGTTTGGTTTATGTTAAACGTAGCCTATAGAGTCGTTCCGAGTAACTATTGACTGTGATCCTGGTTTGTTCACACGCCTTGTGGTAAAACTCCGGGCGTGGATTTTGAGGGTATGACAATTATCCATGTGATGAATGCAACTATGGAGAGAATATCTTTAAGAAAATCTCTTGCTTATGCTAACATCATGAAAAGAGACATCAATGATATTGAATTCATGAGAATTTCAAGAAAAGGAGTGTTAGAGTTATATTGCAAAGAAAGTAAAATCCTATTGAGTTGTATGCAAATGTTGACATTGCATGCTTATCAAAGGATACATTGGAAAAAATGAAGTTGATTGAGATAAAAACTAATGAATCAAAATCGGAACAAGCTGTGCTTGCTGGAAAATTCAAGTCATCGATTAAGAATACATTGAAAGAGATAGAAATGAATAAGAAGAAGCCTATGTTCAAAGTAAAAGAAGAACCCGAAGACTTCTTTGAAGGTTAATGATGAAAGAAATGAGAAGATAGAAAATGAAAGAGAAGAGAAGACAAAGGATGAAGAGAAGAATGCAGATTGAAGAAAAAGAAGACAAAGATATGAAGACAGAAGACTTTTGAAGACTGAAGACAAATGTAAATCTTAGGGGGAGTATTGTTAGTCCCCTAGAAAGATTAACATTAGTCTTAGTGTGTCATTTATAATTCTGCCTTAGTATAGGGACTAGAATTGAAAATAGATAGTCTTTAGTTTGTTGATAGTATAAATAGCTTAGTCTAGAGTAGAATTAAGTAGTCGTAACAATTTTGTATGTGCTGCTTTCTTACTCTTGTAATTGTCTTTGCTATATCAATGAATTGTGAATTTTATTGACATTTGCTTGATTTGATTACAATTGTTTGTGTTTCTTTGAATTGTTTACATAATTTGTTATAGATTGATGCATTTGATCCTATCACATACATACATACATACATACATACATACATACATACATACATACATACATACATACATACATACATACATACATACATACATACATACACACATACATACATACATACATACATACATACATACATACATACGTACGTACATACATACATACATACGTACATACATACATACATACATACGTACATACATACATACATACATACATACATACATACATACATACATACATACATACATACATACATACATACATACATACATACATACATACATACATACATACATACATACATACATACATACATACATACATACATACATACATACATACATACATACATACATACATACATACATACATACATACATACATACATACGTACATACGTACATACGTACATACGTACATACGTACATACAATCATACAATCATACAATCATACAATACATACAATCATACGTACACGCAAACGTACACGCATACTTACACGCATACGTACACGCATACGTACACGCATACGTACACGCATACGTACACGCATACGTACACGCATACGTACACGCATACGTACACGCATACGTACACGCATACGTACACGCATACGTACACGCATACGTACACGCATACGTACACGCATACGTACACGCATACGTACACGCATACGTACACGCATACGTACACGCATACGTACACGCATACGTACACGCATACGTACACGCATACGTACACGCATACGTACACGCATACGTACACGCATACGTACACGCATACGTACACGCATACGTACACGCATACGTACACGCATACGTACACGCATACGTACACGCATACGTACACGCATACGTACACGCATACGTACACGCATACGTACACGCATACGTACACGCATACGTACACGCATACGTACACGCATACGTACACGCATACGTACACGCATACGTACACGCATACGTACACGCATACGTACACGCATACGTACACGCATACGTACACGCATACGTACACGCATACGTACACGCATACGTACACGCATACGTACACGCATACGTACACGCATACGTACACGCATACGTACACGCATACGTACACGCATACGTACACGCATACGTACACGCATACGTACACGCATACGTACACGCATACGTACACGCATACGTACACGCATACGTACACGCATACGTACACGCATACGTACACGCATACGTACACGCATACGTACATGCATACGTACATGCATACGTACATGCATACGTACATGCATACATAGATACATACATAGATACATATATATATATATATATATATATATATATATATATATATATATATATATATATATCCCTACTACTATATAATACACGAACCATTGGTAGAAATATAATTTAACAAAATTTGTAAGACGTGCCTTTCGATATCCTCTCCATTACACTCTGCCTCCTTCGCAATAGCTTCCCTTGGTTCATAAGCGCTCTTCATCGGCTATTCATCTTCATCGGATCTTAAACTGACGGTTTCTGGTCCGATTGGCACACTCTCTTTGATCTCTGCCCTCTACATTCGACTCGTTTCAATCACCTATGATTTCAGATGCAAAAGGTTGTTTAATCATCAATGCCTTCATCAATCTCTTCCGTTTCTCATGCTCTCCCCCCTTCATTCCAGCTGCGACTCCTGGTGACTGCCTGGCTACTTTCAGCGGCGATTAATTTCCCCAAGGTTTAAGACTCCCAGTTCAAGCATCCTACCTCTCAATTGCGTTCATTATCTATTAGGTGAGTAGTGTAATGGATATTAGTAGCACCATAATCGGTGTTCGATTAGAGCGGTGCCAGCCATCTCAATCTTAATCGCATTCATCATACAAATCGTTCCCCTAAATGAGTCAACTAATGGCGCCTTCATTGGTGTTATCCCATCGGAGCGCCTCTCATTGATGTTATCTGTCAAGCCCCTATAAGGCCCCGTTCCCGGGCACCTCACAGTTGGTCATTCACATCAATAATTACATAAAATGTTACATATTACTAATTTAAGTAGCGGAATTAATTTTACAAAAGCCATTCATTTCATTATAAACACTGTTGCTAAGCAATACACCATGGTTTAATCAGGTTACAAAATAATTGTTCAATTGCATTACAAAACAACAGTATTATCATGTATGAATGGATGTCAGTCATGTCCCGCCGAGTAGCTTCACCCGCGTGCCATCCTCAGCAACATTTTACCTGCCAACTAAAAAATGCATAAAAGTCAGCGTTGCTGAGTGAGTCCTAGTTTCATCATTCGTTCATTTCGTACTTTTGTCATTATCTTTCCGAGTTTTTTGCGACAACAGGGTCCCTCACCTCATTAGCAATCTCAATGATTGCACATTATCTGAGTCTTTGCGACAACAAGGCCGCTCACCTCATTAGCAATCTTAATGATTGCACTTTATCCGAGACTTTTGCGACAACAGGGTCGCTCACCTTATTATCAATCTCAATGATTGACCCTGTGTGCATCCTTCGGGGTAGCTAACCTGCATCAAAGTTGAGCTAACGACAACAAGGCCGTGCACCTCTATACATTTGCTTGCAAGACTTTCATTCATTCATTTACGTTCCACTTTTCCTCATCATTAATCTTTCACTTTATTAATGATAATACTTTCTGTTTCGATCATAAACATACCACATAGTGTCATACAATATTGATAATATTAATAACAAAATAATAGAGATGACAGTAAGGATAAATAAGAAGTTATAATGATCATCATGATTATGCATGGAATTGAGCATTTAATAACCCTAGTCAAACATCGTTCAAACCATAATTGCACAGACTCCCGTAAAATTCCTGAAAATAAATTCTAAGTATTGGGCGCATGGGCCCTGTTCGGACGCATGGGCCCTGTTCGGACGCATGGGCCCTGTTCGGACGCATGGGCCCTGTTCGGACGCATGGCCTCTCAGACGCATGAAGTCACTTAGGCGCATGGAAGGTCCAGACGCATGATCACTATTGGGGCGGTTCAACACTTAGACGTTTGGGAAATCTCAGACGCATGGGCACTATTCAGACGGTTTGGATACTTAGGCGTTTGGGGAAATCCCACGCATGGGCACTATTCAGACGGTTGGACCCTGTTCAGACGTATGGGCTTACTTAGCATTTTCTAAGGTAAATTTCAGACGGTTGGGGTACTGTTTAGGTGGTTGGGCATCTCATTTGCACTTAAACGACATAAATCAGTCCCGAATCCGTCCTAAATCAAATTCTATGCTTAGTACTAACATTCTAAGCACCATAATACATTCCTAATCATAATCATCACATCATTTACCCCCAAAACATACACCCATCCACATACTCGTTCACACACACATACGGGTATAAACATAATCTTATAAAAACACATACACATGCATTTTTGCATCCCCAAAATTTGTTAAAAACATGTTAAAAAGGGGATTCTAGAACTCACGTTAGTTTGTTTTCGGGTTTGATGCCCTTCCTTAAGCTTCCCAGACGGTTCTAGCACCTACAACCCACACTCATACACAACCCGAATATATCATCACATTTATAAGCATACAACCGAGTCTAGAATCGTCTAAAGCATGATAAATTCGAGATTTCTTACCAAAAACTTCGAATTTTTCTTCTCTCTCTCTACAAATCTGAGTTCCCTGCTGTTTCTCTCTCTAAATCCGAAGGAGAAGAAGTGTACACCGGCAATATGGGCGGCCATCACCTTTATTCACCAACTTTAAAACTTTTGTCCTTTTTGACACTTTTGGTCCTTCAACTTGGGTGTCATAGCTTTTCTTTCTTTTTCTTTACTTTTATTCTTTTCTTTATATCTTAAAAAAATAACAGGGTGTTACAAGTCCACCCCCTTATATAGGTTTCGTCCCCGAAACCTGTTATTCCTTAAACAGATGAGGATAATGCTGCCTAATCTCTCCTTGAACCTCACATGTAGACTCGGATCCCTTTCTGTACTTCCATTGTACACGCACAAGAGGGACCACTTTATTCCTTAACCTCTTCTCCTTATGATCAAGGATCGCCACTGGTTGCTCCACATAATTAAGCCGTTCATCCACTTCGATGTCCTCTAGTGGCACAATCATATCCTCGTCTGCTAAACACTTCCGCAGATGAGATACATGGAATGTAGGGTGAATTCCACTTAACTTATCTGGTAGTTCCAACCTATAGGTCACCTCTCCTACTCGAGCAATGATTCAGAAATGCCCTATATACCTTGGGCTCAACTTGCCCTGCTTCCTAAACCGGATGATAACCTTCCAAGGTGAGACTTTTAACATAACCCTATTGCCCACCTGGAACTCTATCAGTCTACGCCTCTTATCGGCATACAACCTCTGTCTATCCTTAGCTGCCTTCATGAAGGCTTTGATCTTTTCGAGATTCTCCGTCGTAGCCTCAATCACTTTAATGCTCCCTAACTCCTTTTGACCAATATCACCCCAGCAAACAGGTGTCCTACATCCCCTACCATATAGCATCTCGTAGGGTGGCATGCCAATGCTGGCATGATAACTGTTGTTGCACGAGAATTCAGCTAACGGCAGATGGTCATCCCAACTTCCTCCAAAATCGATCACACACACTCGAAGCATGTCTTCGAGTGTCTGAATCGTCCTCTCAGACTGACCGTCAGTCTGAGGATGATAAGCCGTGCTGATATGTAGTCTCGTCCCCATCGCATCGTGGAATTTCTTTCAAAACTTGGATGTAAACTGAGTGTCACGATCAGACACAATAGACACCGGTACACCATGATGAGCTACAATCTCCTTGATAAATAGATTCGCGAGCCTCTCAAAGAATATGTCTCTCGGATCGGTAGGAAGTGAGCAGTCTTTGTCAAACGATCAATTATCACCCATATAGCATTATACCCTTTCGGGGTGTGTGGTAGCTTCGTAATGAAGGCCATGGTGATATGCTCCCACTTCCACTTGGGTATATCCAACGGTTGGATTTTCCCGTATGGCTTCTGGTGTTCCGCCTTCACCTGCAAACTGGTAAGGCAATTACTCACATACTCCGCTAGGTCGCGCTTCATACCCGGCCACCGGTAGTCTTTCTTCATATCGTGATACATCTTGGTAGCACCGGGATGAATGGAGTATCGAGTCTGATGAGCCTCATCCATGATCTTTCCACGTAGATCCCTGTAACGAGGAATCCACATTCGCCTATATTGGGTCCTAACACCGAGAGTGTTTTCACCCAACTCTACGACTAGACCTCTCATTCTTTGAGAGTTAAGACGATCTTCTTTCAGTGCCTTGTATTAAAACTCCTTGACCTGCGTCATCACGTCAGAGGTCATAATCAGCTGATAAGCCTTCACCCGAATAGGCTCGGGTCTCTCCTTTCGACTAAGGGCATCTGCCACCATGTTGGCCTTGCCCGGATGGTAATGGATCTCGCAATCGTAATCCTTTATGAGCTCCAACCATCTCTGCCTCATAGTCAAATCTTTCTGCTCGAAGAAGTACTTCAAGCTTTTGTGGTCTGTGAAGATGGTGCACTTCATCCCGTACAAGTAGTGCCGCCAAATCTTCAACACAAAAAACCATCGCAGCTAGTTCTAGATCATGCGTGAGATAGTCGACTTCGTGGGTTTTCAGCTGTCGGGATGCATAGGCTATTACCCTTCCGTGTTGCATCAATATGCAACCTAGCCCAGAATAAGATGCATCCGAATACACCACTAAATCTTCACTTCCCTCGGGCAATGTCAAGACAGGAGCTTGTGTTAATCTCACCTTTAACTGCTCGAAAGCACCCTCCTGTTCTCGACCCCACATGAACTTCACATCCTTGCAAGTCAATTTTGTCAAAGGTGAGGCTATCTTGGAAAAGTCTTGAATAAATCTCCGGTAGTAGCCCACCAATCCCAAGAAGCTACGAATCTTGGATGGCGTCTTAGGAGACTTCCATTGTATCACGACCTCAATCTTTGTCGGGTCCACCATGATTCCCTCAGCATTTACCACATGACCCAGAAATTGCACCTCACACAACAAAAAAGCACACTTGAAGAACTTAGCATACAACTTCTCCTTTCTCAATGTCTCCAACACTTCCCGAATGTGTCCGGCATGCTCTTCTTCGTTCCTTGAATAAATCAGGATATCATTGATGAATACGATCACTGACTTGTCCAACATCTGTCGACACACTCGATTCATCAAGTCCATAAAAGCAGCTGGCGCGTTGGTTAACCCAAAGGACATAACGAGAAACTCGTAGTGCCCGTAACTTGTGCAGAAAGTTGTTTTAGGAATATCTTGCTCCTTCACCTTCAACTGATGGTAGCCAGATCGAAGATCTATCCTCGAGAACTAACTGGCACCTTGGAACTGATCGAACAAGTCATCAATCCTCGGTAGTGGATACAGATTCTTCACCGTCAACTTATTCAACTCACGGTAGTCAATACACTTCCGCATGCTACCGTCCTTCTTCTTTACAAACAAGACCGGAGCACCCCAAGGAGAGATACTCGGCCTGATAAAACCCTTATGGAGCAACTCTTGCAGTTGCTCCATCAATTCCTTCATTTCTGTTGGAGCCAACCGATACGGTGCCTTAGCTACAGGCTAAGCAGCGGTATCAGGTCGATCTGAAATTCAACTTCACGATTCGATGGCACACCTGATAAGTCCTCTGGAAATACATCGGGAAAGTCACACACCACCGGTACATCGGACAATTGTGGTGTTGTCGTGTCCACATCTTTCACGTAGGCCAAATAAGCACTACACCCACGCTTCATGCACTCTCCGGCCACCGCCATCGAAATCACCTTTGGAATCGTCGTAACTCGATCACCGTATATCGTCACCGAACTCCCGTCAGGCGCTATCAGTCTAATCATCTTCTTTCGACACACGATGTTTGCTTCATAGGTTTCTAACCAATCCATCCCTAGTACAATATCGAATCCACCTAGGGGCATCACATATAACTTAGCAGCAAACCTATGACCTTCTAATTCTATGGCATAGTCCTCTATCATATCAGTAACTCTAGTGGACTTACCAATAGCAGTTTCTACATCGAAGGGCTCATCGATACGTCTACTACTAACAAGCAATTTAGCACAGAAAGCAGCAGAAATAAAACTCCTACTAGCACCAGAATCAAATAACACAGAAGCAAGAGTTTGATTTACTAGAAACGTACCTGACACAACATCAGGGTCTGTCCTAGCCTCCTCCCTGGTCATGGTGAAAGCTCTGGCACTCGCCTTCTGCCCTTCAGTTCTGGATGTCTTCTTTGCCCTGGAACTCTCCACCCTTGGCCTCCTGCAGTCCCTGCTCATATGGCCCTCCTCGCCGCAGGTATAACACCTCAGCGCTTTAAAGTCTCTGGAGATGTGACCCGACTTCCCACACTTTAAGCACACGTTGAGCCCCAGCCTGCACTCACCCGTATGCTCCTTCCCGCACTTGCCACACCTCTTGGGTCCCGAGCTTGATGACCCCACCCTACGGTCATCTATTCTCATCTTCTTATTGTTCGGCATGAAACCACCACGCCCAAACCTCTTTCCATTCCAGTTTCGGTCACCACCACCAGCTTTCTTCACCTCTACCACCGTCACCTCCCACTCATCATAGAGCCTCCCGGCCAAATCCACTGCCGACCTAAAAGTGCTTGGTCTGGCAGCGATCAAGTGCCTGCGAATGTTGGTTGGCAATCCCTGGATGTACCGATTGATCTTTCGGGACACCGGCGTCACCTGGTCCTGTACCAGTCTTGCCATTTCGTTAAATTTGGTGGTGTATTGTTGGTGGGTCATGGTTCCCGCCTCAAGTTGTAGGAATTCCCTCTCGATCTTATCGAGTTCCCTGTGAGGACAGAATTCTTCAATCACCAATTGCTTCAGCTCCTTCCATCTCATCTTCCCGATGGCTCCGGCACCCTTAACTTGAGCAATGTTGTCCCACCAACACAACGCTGAGTCAACAAAGGAGTGAGTCGCGAACTTCACATTATGGTCTTCATGACACTCACTGATTTCCAACACCGCCTCCATCTCCCTTACCCAGCGGTGAGCGGCAGCAGCATTGCCATTGCCATCGAAGGTTGGGGGCTTACACCTTTGGAATGCCCCGTAACTGCACCCCTTGGTAGTCACCCCCACTACGTCGTCCTCTTCCTCGTCACACAGCACCATCACAGGCTCTGGTCGTTCCTCCTCCCCTATGCTCCCCTTGCCTGTTGATCCCTTCCTATTCTCCTTCTCCTTTCTCTCCTCGCTTCTTACAGCCCTGATGACTTCAGTCACCACAGACGGTAAAACTGTCTGCATGACCTGGTGCACTTCATCAGTAATCGCCTCCCTAGCTGAGGCGTTCAGGCTAGCATTCTCATCTTCCTCGCTTCGGCCATGAACCTTAGGGTTCTCACGAGTCATCTCAGGAGCCTTAGCACTACTCCTAGTTACACGTGGCCGACCTCTGCCTCTAGAAGCCTTGGAAGACTTCTGTCCAGCCATTTCCTAGAAGCTATAAGATTCAAACACTAACACAGTCATTCAAGGTAATAACTTAGTTTATGTCAAGTATAGTAATTCCCTAATGACAGTAGCCAGTTGTGATTAACCACTTACTTTACTCTTTACACCCCAAGCATTCCCTATCCTGATTTCATCAGTATCTAAATCTACTAAGAACACATAAGTCAAATAGCACACGAACATAATACTGTTCAACTTTTAAGAAAAGAAATACCTGATGGCACGTAGCTACTCGGGCTGATATCCCTCTTTCTATCCCATTTTCAGTTTAAGTTTAGGTTTCTTTTGAAAATATTTACCCATTTCACTCAAACTTTGGCTCTGATACCAAGTTGTAAGGCCCCGTTCCCGGGCACCTTACAGTTGGTCATTCATAGCAATAATTACATAAAACGTTACATATTACTAATTTAAGCAGCGGAATTAATTTAACAAAAGCCATTCATTTCATTATAAACACTGTTGCTAAGCAATACACCATGGTTTAATCAGGTTACAAAATAATTGTTCAATATCATTAAAAAACAAACAGTATTATCAGGTATGAATGGATGTCAGTCATGCCCCGCCGAGTAGCTTCACCCGCGTGCCATCCTTAGCAACATTTTACCTGCCAACTGAAAAATGCATAAAAGTCAGCGTTGCTGAGTGAGTCCTAGTTTTATAATAAAACATACTTTACTTTCGTTTAAGAACCATTCTTTACTTTTGCATGGGAACACACATCATACGTACACTTAGGTAATATCATTATTATCTTCATCACTCGTTCATTTCATACTTTTGTCATTATCTTTCCGAGTCTTTTACGATAACAGGGTCGCTCACCCCATTAGCAATCTCAATGATTACACATATCCAAGTCTTTTGTGACAACAAGGTCGCTCACCTCATTAGCAATCTTAATGATTGCACTTTATCTGAGTCTTTTGCGACAACAGGGTCGCTCATCGCATTGTCAATCTCAATGATTGACCCTGTGTGCATCCTTCGGGGTAGCTAACCCGCATCACAGTTGAGCTAACGACAACAAGGCCGTGCACCTCTATACATTTGCTTGCAAGACTTTCATTCATTCATTTACATTCCACATTTTCTCATCATTAATCTTTCACTTTATTAATGATAATATTGTCTGTTTCGATCATAAACATACCACATAGTGTCATACGATATTAATAATATTAATAACAAAATAATAGAGATGACAGTAATGATAAATAAGAAGTCATAATGATCATCATGATTATGCATGGAATTGAGCATTTAATAACCCTAGTCAAACATCGTTCAAACCCTAATTGCACAGACTTCCGTAAAATTCCTGAAAATAAATTCTAAGTGTTGGGCGCATGGGCCCTGTTCGGATGCATGGGCCCTGTTCGGACGCATTGGCCCTGTTCAGACGCATGGGCCTCTTAGACGCATGAAGTCACTTAGGCGCATGGAAGGTCCAGACGCATGATCACTATTGGGGCGGTTCAACACTTAGATGTTTGGGAAATCCCAGACGCATGGGCATTATTCAGACGGTTTGGACACTTAGGCATTTGGGGAAATCCCAGATGCATGGGCACTATTCAGATGGTTGGACCCGGTTCAGACGTATGGGCTTACTTAGCATTTTCTAAGGCAAATTTCAGACGGTTGGGGTACTGTTTAGGCGGTTAGGCATCTCATTTGCACTTAAACGACATAAATCAGTCCCAAATCCATCCTAAATCAAATTCTATGCTTAGTACTAACATTCTAAGCACCATAATACATTCCTAATCATAATCATCACAACATTTACCCCCAAAACATACACCCATCCACATACTCGTTCACACACACATACGGGTATAAACATAATCTTATAAAACACATAAACATGCATTTTCCCAGCATTAAAATTTGTTAAAAACATGTTAAAAAGGGGATTCTAGAACTCACCATAGTTTGTTTTCGGGTTTGATACCCTTATTTGAACTTCCCAGACGGTTCTAGCACCTAAAACCCACACACATACACAACCGAACATATCATCACATTTATAAGCATAAAACCGAGTCTAGAATCGTCTAAAGCATCATAAATTCGAGATTTCTTACCAAAAACTTTGAATTTTTCTTCTTTCTCTCTACAAATCCAAGTTCCCTGCTGTTTCTCTCTCTAAATCCGATTGAGAAGAAGTGTACACAGGCAATATGGGCGGCCATCACCTTTATTCACCAACTTTAAAACTTTTGTCCTTTTTGACACTTTTAGTCCTTCAACTTGGGTGTCATAGCTTTTCTTTTTTTTTCTTTACTTTTATTCTTTTCTTTATATCTTAAAAAAGTAACTGGGTGTTATAGTCCCCTAGATTGCGGTCATTTGCTAGTGGCATTGATGTGGTGGTGTTAGTGTTCTTTTGGTTGGATGTGGTGGAATGTTCTTAGCCTTGAAGTTTTACGATTAGCCACTAAAGTCTCATACTTTGCAAGGAGCCCCTTCCCGTTTCTTTCATCTTCAAACTGATGGTCGGTGGAAGCTTCACCCTTTCTCACATCGGCCTTCATCTTCTTCATTCATTGTCTCCATCGTTGTACTTGCTCCTGATTTGGTATGTGTACTGTAACTACAATTTTGTTCCAAGTAATTGTTATGCTTATAATTCAAATGGTATCTCTACTGTATGTTCCTTGAAGTGCATATATATGTATGCATACTTTTGAGTCTTTGAAATAAAAATAATAATGTTGTTATAGGAATTCCGCTTGATCAACTTTCGATCTATTGGATTTTTTTCTTAGTTACACATAATCCCCCTGAATTTAGATAATTTTTTTATTGAAATTAGAAACTTTTGTTTTGTTGTTTATTAGTTGATATACGTCTTGATGTTTACACAGACAAGGTGTCTAATTAACTAATGGTAGATTATAACATGTATTTATTTAAGTGATGCAATATGTATGATTTTGATGAGATCTGTGTGTTGCGTGTTGGTCCTATCAAAATTTTGATCAAGTTTGCTGGTGACATTTTATGAATTTTAATTGCACAGAATGATAATGGTAATGGAAAGCTATTCAATTAGTGATGGGATTTCATGAGATAAAAATGTACAGGTATAACTACATGTCTAAATGTTTTGGTCAATCTAAAATTATAGGTTGGTCTTATCTTATTTTATTTACTTGACTCAAAACACCAACAAAAGCTGTGTCAAAGCTAGCCATATGCCCATATCTAATGAGTTCAGCGGGTATTGCAATATGTTATAATTTTAGAAGACGTGTTTATTCATGTTGTATCACATTTAGTTTTGTTGTCTGCTCAGATATATTACGACTACATGTAGTATTAATTATGTTTGTGTCTTTTAAATGGTCTCTAGATGATTGTTTGCATTTGGGCATGACCATCATTTATTTTATTTGTTGAATTTGAATGTGTTAAGCTGCATACAAACTATTTGATAAAATGCCTCAAAGAGAACAAGCATTAAGTATATTTGTTTGAAATCTAAATCGTTTGGTAGTTTATTAGGGTACTCTAGGTTCATTTTGATCTCCTAATAGTTTGTAATAATAGTTTTCCTTATAAACAACTTGTTTTCTTTAACTTTCTGATGTAGGTGTGCTGACTTGCTAGAATAACTTATCATTGGATTCTCAAACTAACTTTTAAATTTTTTCTTAAGAAGGTGAGCTTTTGTTTTATGCTATAATGCTTAAAGATTGTGCCCTTAATACTTAATGTTTTATCAGTAACTGAGACTACTTAAGTTTAGTTATGTGGTGTTTTCGTATATGATTAAATGGTTTAGCCTTCTGCAGACACCAGTGATGTAATTAGTGTCAAGCTGCGATGGAAAAGAATCCTCAAGTTTGTTCATGCTGATGCACAACCCTCAATCTACCTAAATTGATGGTATTCAAAAAAATTTCTTATGATTCCATTTTCTCTTATGTTTAGCTTCCCAACTTTTAATTGTTTTTAACTTGGTGGCTAATATATGCAAATATTTATTCAATAGGTTATTCACTAAATTTACCACCTGCATGTTTTACCATAGTACAAATGTAGATTAACTGAAACTGCATAGAATAGGTTGTTGGTGCAAAGCTAGGTAAATCTAGATTACAAAAGCAACTCATTTACCTTCCTGTAACAAAAACTCATGTTGTTTCATCTTTATTCTATTGACTTAATTTTAGAATGTCAAGTGAGATACAAGCACACATCCATCAATGGAAGAATAAAGACGGTTGTTATTGTCAACCTTCATGCTAATTTTAATGAAGACAGAATATGCATTCTCATTTTTAGTCTTTTTTGCCATCATCGCTTCATGGAGGCACAAGATGTGACAACCCGTATAATTCAGGTTAACACCGTTCTGATTGTTTCCCCTATCATTATTATCTATCAACTATATTTATAATTAAGTCAATTCTATTTATCATTAATAGTAGTACATAATCCTAACTATTATTAGTACACAACCATAATCAACCATAGACTAACTAAATTAGTTAACTAAAAATGTTATTTGGGATTAATGGAGGGACCCAAAGTGTAAGTTATACAAATTGAAAAAAATAAAATAAAATAAAATATATATAAAATTGAAGCCCCATAAACCGACCCTCACTTCTGTACCGCACTTTTAAAAGCTACAATCATTCATTCATTTATTTAACCTTCATCCACACTCTCCCCATTCATCACTAATTTCCACCACCGGCGCAACTCCACCGTTCACCTTCGGGCGAGCTCTTCCCCACGGCATCCTTGTACTCGGCTGTGAAGCTGACACGGGCAGCCCCTTCTAACACCTCTCCCTTGACTCTTGCAACCTTCCCAATAGCAGCGTACGGTCTCCTGCAGCCCTATCTTCATCGCTGCAACCTTCTGTCCAGAACATTCCATCTTCAACAGTCATCCCAACGTCAACCGGGGCCCTTAGACGGTCGACGCTTCTCCGACCACCGCACCACTACTCCCTCTCGACGTCACCCTATTCGCGACAACCTTTCACTTACGGTGGTCGTTCCCAAGCGAGTTTCTTGTCATCAACAGCAGTCTTCGACGACAACCTTATACGGTACGTATCTCCGTTATTCGTTATGTTATGGTTTCGGGTTACGGTTTCCGCGTATACGTTTGCGTTGGGTTCATGGGTTGCGATGGTTGGGTTCGTGAACGTATGTATGCATAATGTTCTGCGTATGTATGTATAACCGTATGTATGTCGGGTGTGTGTGTCTTTTTCTTCTGCTGCAGTGTGTGTGTTCATGGCCGATGTATATATATATGCGGCTGTATGTATACGTATGTGTGCAGCGGGTAGAATCAAGAGCAAGCAGTTTGTGTTTGGATTCTCGAGTAGATGCATGTTACTGTTGTGGGTATGTGTATAAAGGTGTGTGCCATGTGAACCTATATATATATTGGATGTAGGTAGTGCAGATGTTTTAAATGTATTAAAGTATGTGGCAGTGTACATGTGCTCATGTGTGTGCTCATGTGCGTGCTCACGTGTGTGTTATGTACGATCTGTGTGTGTATATGTTTGAATAATTAAATTTTTGTCTAGACGACACTAATGGAATTCTCCTTAATCAAGATCCAAAGGGTTTAATTATGAGGGACAACTTCTGATCCAATAAATGTGATGATGGTAGGTTTAATTGGAGTGTGATTTCGATGATGGATGCGTGTTGCTATGTATGTATATTTTCAGCCATGTGTGAGTGTTGTTGGTTCATGATGATTCGGATAATTTGATTTTGCATGTGAAATGTGTATATGTGAGTGTGTGTGTGTGGGTATATATATATATATATATATATACACACACACACACACACGCATATTAGTCCTGGTACATGTGTATGCAATTACCTTGAATAAAATGCTTATGCGTGTTGTCTTATATAGTATAAAATATGCATGAAGGGATGTGAATTGCATACTACATATAAAATATATGTATATATATAATTGTGTCACGAGGGGACCGTTATGCTTTGAGTGGTGTAAGGCTTGTATAATCAAACGTTTGGGTTTATTATAAAAATATGATTGAACTATATGAAGAGTACTTTCATGAATGGTCTGGTGTAGGCGTGAATAAATAGGTTTATGCTTGTGAGAGTTTGTGTATGCTTTTTCTTGTTTGGGATTGGGTGTAAACATTGTTGGCAGACCTGGTACCCGAGTCGTGAAACGCGAAACCATATGATCATATTATGATATTTAATATTAATTGAATATTAAATGAAACTCAGGTTAATTGGAACCCGATCATTTGTGCTTACATTTTTGTTGCAACGCATTCAAGGTGAGTATTCACGTCCCCTATTTTACGTTCTTTCCTTTTGGGGGAAAAAACATGCAAACATATTTTATAAATGGTTTTTAGTATTATTGATATCGCCTGTTACGTTAGTGCAAACATACAAACAGTCCCAACATTCTCGAACCGTTAGTAATGTGTAGCGAGGTAATTCTGAGTAGTACTACTGGGTCTGACAAACCACGCCCGGGCTAGTCGCGCTAGCTTGATTGGAGGTCAAACGGATGCATTATTGACCTAACATTTGTCACTGTCTTGCGAGACGTGACGGGGAAACAACAAATATATTGGACGTACAAACAGTCAGCTTCAGTTCGAAACGCTAAGTAACATGATTATAGGCTAGCTACCTATCGATATGCTTTAATTACTATACCATTCCGAACAGTTGCAAACATTCGAACAGTTACAAACAGTCGAACAGTTACAAACATTTTTATTTGGGATAAAACCTGTGAACTCACCAACTTTATGTTGACACACTTTAGCATGTTTTCTCAGGTCACAGGAACGCTTAAGCTCATGATGCACGATTAAGGACGCACTCAGGACATACATTCATCAGTTTCATTTAGTTGCATTGAATAATTGATTGGCGTAGCATTTTCAGACTTTCAGTATTGTTTATATTTCGTTTATTCGCTTCCGCACTGTTATCCATTTCTTTTATGTACTCTGATTTAAGTCAAACGTTTATTTTTAAACTCATATAGTGTCGTTTGATATGACCGTGTCTGAGATTCTGGTATGTCACACGCCTAACGGTAAAACCCCATTTGTGGAAATTGAGGGTGTGGCAGATTGGTATCAGAGCCACTGGTTATAGGGAACTAGGATTGCATTTGCATCTTGACTATAGCCTTAGACACAACACTAGTATTGCACAGACACTCTTACATGATCACAACTGTTGTACGAACATTCTCCCGGCATGCTATCATTACATTACTGAACGATCAAACATTACCGCACTATCTATGTCACCTATATCATCCTCGACTAACAGAGGGGCGAAGAGTCCCGCTCGCTTACTTCCAACATCTACATCTGTTTCTCCACTCTCGGAGTTGAAGCAACGACAACTTGAACCTAACATTACCACTTGGGAACACGAAACTCTTTTCTAACACACATGACAAACCTAACGATGACAAACAAGGAGAACAACACAGATTACTTTTCTAACTCTATTGTACTTGTTTCTACTTCCAACATGCCCTATCATCTTCACTAGTCTGAACAGATAACACTCGGTACTTGACAAGGTATGTTATCTCGAATGGGAGGAACCATGAATGACAATGCAAAGCAAATTAGAATCACGGGTGCACACGTAATTGTAATTTGTCATGCATGAGAATTCTGGCAACTCTATCAGGTTATAACGGTCATAATCAGTACAAATTTTCATTTCTATACTTGGAGACATGAGGTCTTGGTTCTCATAAAACCTCACTATTGATATGCAAACACATCCTTCATTCCTACTCGTAAGAAAGTTCTTATCTACCTCGAGCCTTAATGAGATTCGTATTATGGCATTAGCCCTAGTCACTATGAGACGTTACCCTTTCTGTCATTTCAGTGATCGTGCATAACTATCTATCAACAACGTACCAGATCTTCAAATTTTGTAATAGAGTGGTGATACTCTCTGCCGTATGTAGTCCTTGTTCATTGAATTGATCATAAGACTTAGAATCTTGGTAATTTGAACGTTCCAACATTCATTTCATTTGATACTTATCATGTTTAAGCGTATATTATATTTGCTTGTTCCCTAGTGGTGGGACACAATCGGATTTTTCCGGCTAACTACGTTTGGTGTAGGATCAAATAACAAGATATTATGACGACCTCGTTCATTTCATCTCTGCCTTTCCATTATAAACAGCAAGTACAATTATAACCGCCACCGTGTGCTTGGCAGTTATGATCTAGGTGTGTCTAGACATCCGTTCGATATAAGTCTGATTTCTGTTACCCAGGGTAACTACGATGTCGTGGTCAAAATGGATTGGTTGTCCAAAAACCAAACATAGATCATTTGTGGAAACAAACTAATTGAGTTACCTCTTTTTAGTGGTGGAATACCTGCGATAGAAGGCGACAAGGTTGGTGTGGTGGTTGGCATCATCTCAAACGTGAAGGTGCATAAATGTCTCAAGAAAAGGGATTCCTCTCTACTGACACTAATTACAGAGAAGAAGGTGGATGACAAGCGTGTTAAAGATATTCCAGTTGTCAGAGACTTCCCGAAAGTATTTCCAGAAGACTTAACTAGCATGACCACTATGAGTTTTTGGTTATGCTGTTTGGATTGACCAACGCACCAGCGGTTTTCATGGACCTCACGAACCGAGTACGCAAAACCTATTTAGACAAGTTTGTCATTGTCATCATTGATGGCATCCGTATTTATTCAAAGAATAAGGGAGAACACAAGGAACACCTTAGACTGAATTTGGAACTGTTGAAATGAGAACAATTATATGTGAAGTTTTCAAAGTGTGACTTCTGGATACGAGAAATACAATCTTTGGGTCATGTGGTCAATGAGAATGGAATACATATTGACCCGACAAAAATAGAAGCCATTAGGAACTGGGCTACACCTAAGACTCCGACTGAGGTACGACAGTTTCTTAGGTCGGCTGGCTATTATCGACGATTCATCAAAGGGTTTTCAAAGATTGCTCAACCTCTCACCGCGTTAACTCATAAAGGCACTACGTACAATTGGGGTGACAAACAAGAATCCGCATTTCAGGTTCTAAAACAGAAACTCTGTACGGCACCAATTCTATCCCTGCCTGAGGGAACAGATGATTTTGTAGTTTATTGTGATGCTTCTTTTCAAGGTCTCGGTTGTGTGCTAATGCAACGTGAAAAGGTGATTGCTTATGCTTCCCGTCAATTGAAAGTTCACGAGAAAACTACACGACACATGACTTAGAGTTGGGAGCCGTTGTATTTGCGCTCAAGATATGGAGACACTACTTGTACGGTACCAAGTGCACCATTTACACCGATCACAAGATTCTCCAGCACATCTTTGAACAGAAGGAGCTGAACATGAGACAACGTCGTTGGGTCGAGTTATTGAATGACTACGACTGTGCAATCAAATATCATCCAGGTAAGGCTAACGTAGTAGCCGAAGCCTTAAGTCGAAAGGAGACACCTAAGCCGAAGCGAGTTCGAGCATTACAACTCACCATTCATACTGGATTATCCGATCAAATACGTAATGCTCAACTTGAAGCTTTGAAAGACGAGAACCTGAAAACTGAATCACTACGAGGCATGGAGAAACAATTAGAGGCCAAATCTGACAGAATCCGCTACTTCATGAATCGAATATGGGTTCCTTTGTATGGAGACCTACGAGAGCTAGTAATGGACGAAGCTCACAAGTCATGATACTCTAATCATCCGGGTTCAGATAAGATGTATCACGATCTAAAAGTCCTTTACTGGTGGCCAAACATGAAAGCTGACATTGCCACTTACGTAAGCAGATGCTTAACCTGTTCTAAGGTAAGGTGGAGTACCAATGACCATCTGGTTTACTTCAACAACCAGAAATTCCAGTATGGAAGTGGGAGCATATATCTATGGACTTTATCATGAAACTGCCTCGGGCTCCCAGCGGATGCGATACCATTTGGGTAATTGTAGATCGTTTAACGAAATCCACACACTTCTTACCAATCAGAGAGACCGATAGAATGGAGAAGTTAACACGTATTTACCTAAGAGAAATAGTCTCTCAGCACGGTGTGCTAATTTCCATCATCTCTGATCGTGACGCTCGATTCACTTCACACTTCTAGCAATCTTTACAACGATCATTGGGAACGCGGTTAGATATGAGCACTGCATATCATCCTCAGACTGACGGCCAGAGTGAGCGTACGATCCAAACCTTGGATGACATGTTGCGCGCCTGCGTGATTGATTTTGGCAGCAGTTGGGAAACTCACTTACCGTTAGTGGAGTTTTCATACAATCATAGCAATCACACGTCGATCAAAGCTGCTCCATTTGAGGCACTGTATGGGCTAAAGTTCCGATCACCTATTTGTTGGGCGGAAGTTGGAGAAAGTCAACTTACCGGTCCTGAACTTGTGCACGAGACGAAAGAGAAGATCGTGCAAATTTGTAACCGCATGGCAGCAGCACGTGACAGACAGAAGAGTTACGTTGATAAGCGTCATCGACCGTTGGAATTTCAAATTGGCGATAAAGTACTTTTAAAAGTGTCACCTTGGAAGGGTGTGATTCGTTTCAGGAAACGTGGAAAACTAAACCCTAGGTACGTGGGACCGTTTGAGATTGTCAAACGGGTTGGCCACGTAGCCTATCAGTTGAACCAACCTGAAGAACTCAGTGGAGTACACGATGTGTTCCATGTTTCAAACATGAGGAAATGCCTTGCAGACGAGACTCTCGTCGTTCCGTTAGACGAAATACATGTTGACGAACAACTACGTTTCATCGAGGAACCAGTAGAAGTTATGGACCGAGAGGTCAAGACACTCAAACACAGCCGTATCCCTATTGTTAAAGTCAGATGGAACTCAAAGTTTACCTGGGAACGCAAGGAACAAATGAAAAAGAAGTATCCACAACTGTTCAAAGATCAAGCATCCACTTCTTAAGGTATCATTTTTAAGATACCTTTTCCTTTAAATTTCGAGACGAAATCCCTTCAACAAGGGGATGATGTCACAACTTTGTCAAACATGTCAAACACGTTACTAATCACCAACCCTAACCGAATCTCACACATTGACTGAACCCTAACTGAAACTCATGCGTTTAACCGAGCGTAACATTCTAATTTTCGGGACGAAAATTCATTCAACAAGGGGATATGTGACAACCCGTATAATTCAGGCTAACATCGTTCTGATTGTTTCCCCTATCATTATTATCTATCAACTATATTTATAATTAAGTCAATTCTATTTATCATTAATAGTAGTACATAATCCTAATTATTATTAGTACACAACCATAATCAACCATAGACTAACTAAATTAGTTAACTCAAAATGTTATTTGGGATTAATGGAGGGACCCAAAGTGTAAGTTATACAAATTGAAAAAAATAAAAAAAATAAAATATATATAAAATTGAAGCCCCATAAACCGACCCTCACCTCTGTACCGCACTTTTAAAAGCTACAATCAGTCATTCATTTATTTAACCTTCATCCACACTCTCCCCATTCATCACTAATTTCCACCACCGGCGCAACTCCACCGTTCACCTTCCGGCGAAGCTCTTCCCCATGGCATCCTTGTACTCGGCTCTGAAGCTGACACGGGCAACCCCTTCTAACACCTCTCCCTTGACTCTTACAACCTTCCCAACAGCAGCGTACGGTCTCCTGCAGCCCTATCTTCATCGCTGCAACCTTCTGTTCAGAACATTCCATCTTCAACAGTCATCCCAACATCAACCGGGGCCCTTAGACGGTCGACGCTTCTCCGACCACCGCACCACTACTCCCTCTCGACGTCACCCTATTCGCGACAACCTTTCACTCACGGTGGTCGTTCCCATGCGAGTTTCTTGTCATCAACTGCAGTCTTCGACGACAAGCTTATACGGTACGTATCTCCGTATTCGTTATATTATGGTTTCGGGTTACGGTTTCCGCGTATACTTTGCTTGGGTTCATGGGTTGCGATGGTTGGGTTCGTGAACGTATGTATGCATAATGTCCTGC
>CM044011.1:23168070-23378850 GCA_024085815.1 Flaveria linearis
ATGCTTTGTGGTTTTTCAGTGTAGTTGGTATTTTTAAACAATTAGTTAATAGTGGCATTATATTTACTGTGTGTGTATATATATTATATATCAAAATAAGTATATACTTATATAAATTTATATATATATGTATATATATATATATGTATAATATATATGTATATATATATGTATAGGATCAGGATCATTACAGAACCAATTTTATTTTCAGAACCAAAAGAACCATTAATTTATATAAATGTAAATGACAAACCATTGATTTACATATATCTAAGTTAAGGCTGGTGATATTTAGTTGTATTACATACATGTATGATATACCATATGTAAAAACTCAAGTATTATCAGACTTAAGTTACATTATGTAAATCAATGATTCTTTGGTTTTGAAAATAAAACATGGTTCTGTAATGATCTAACCTATCTGTATATTATATATATATATATATTATATTATATATATATATATAATATATGTATGTATATATATGTGGTATATATATATATGATGTATATATATATATGTATGATATATATATATGTGGTATGAATTATATGTATGTATCTATATATGTATGTATATATATTGTATGTATATATGTATGTATGTAGTATATATATATGTATGTTGTATATATATATATATGTATATATATATGATATATATGTATGTATATATATATACATATATATATATATACCCACACACACAATATATATATATATACACACATCTATATATATACACATATATATACACACACACAACACACACATATATATATGTATATATATAGATGTATATATATACATATATATATATACATATATATATATATACATATATATACAATATAATATATATATACACACATTATATATATATGTATATATATATATGTATATATTATATATGTATATATTATATATATATATACAAACACTAGTTGGTTACCAGCGCGTTGCAGCGGGTTGTTTAAATTTTAACTTGACAAATCGAAGCCAAAATTTTCATGTTGTCATTTCAGTGACGCTTAACAACTAATCTTACATCTATTATTTGGAGCCCATTTATTCATTGTTTGTTGTAGAGACATGATGCGGCAGGACTATCTTCTGTTGCCGTGACTATGCAACATGACTTCCCTACAATAACACCATGTTCTTTAGCTCATTACTTTGTAGAAAAACAAAGGGTAAATATTAAAAAGTTTTCCGTTCTTGTAAAATTAGAACCAAATGTGTACCTCCAAATAACTGAATAGATAAATTCACATAACATAGTTTATGGTAATTAAACCAACTCCATTTACAACCATAAATGTTATTTATTTTAGGGTTGGTGCTAAACGATAAATGTATTACTACTTGAAATTCTTTGTGATAAGAGCCTCTATATGTGCTAGATTTTACATGTTACAAAAGTGGGATACACATGTCGCTATCCTTTTGTAACATCATTTTAGATCAACATTTTAGCTTTCCTTTTTTTTGATGGGTCGTCTCTGTATTTTGTAAAAGGATAGCGATAAGTTATTCATCACATTTCAAGGGTGTGCACTCTAGTCATGTAAGCCTTCTAAGTACAACATACATGATAGCATGTGTTATAACTCATCAACGTAAGGGTTTGATTAGTCACGTAGGATCTTGAAATATACCTCAACTTTTGTACAATAGTTTGAGTTTAGGATGCATTTTGGGTCTAAAGTAGATGTGAACTTAACCAAGTTCATGGTTAAAGATACCATATCCGTTTTGTTACCTAGACTTCTTTGGAAACGTAGGCTGCCTTTGAGCTCAAGTACTATTCAACCATAAAGTTAACTGAAATATTGGCCGATCCAGAAATCACTCCTGCATTCTCTAGCTCCAATGTCCCTAACTCAGAAGCTTAATGAAATGAAGAGCAAACATTCAACATGTTTTCTAAAAGCTTTTGTCTTTACCTTATTCTTCCAATTGTGTTCACACCCACCTATGCCCCATTATAATTCCATGTAGTCACATTGGAATAAATTGTTTGATTATCATATCTTCATAGCTTGAGGAGTCATTCATGCATTCATCGTATGACTGCATCTATATGTGCTAAAATTTAATCCTAATAAACAAACCATCAAGTAACACTAAAAAAGTGTCATAATTACCTTTCTTCTGAATTGGGCTCTATAATATAATTGCATCTCCAACATTGAATATCAAATAAGTTCTTTTACCCTCAAAAGTATTTGAAACCATTATAGAACTGTCACCATTATTCAACCCACCCAAAAATGGCCATTTTGCACCATTTGCTTTACCAGCGGTCCGGTTTCCCACAAATCCAAGCATCCGACTCCCACTTCCACTACTTCCTAAGAAAATTGATCGATGTCACATATTTTACTTTACTATTTGCAAACACTATAGCTTGAGATAGGCTATAACAAAAAGATATCCTTGATCTAAATCAGTAACACTTGCTACTTAAAAAGCTAAAAAGTTAGATTTAAAAGCTGCAAAACTGAATGTCTTTGATGTAAATTAGTACACAAGTTGTAAATTGGTACCTTATAAAGCTAAAAAGCTAGATTTATAAAAATTGTTATGAGAAGTTACTAAATTTGACCTGATTTAGATGGCAATGACATGTACAGCTTGTAAAAATTAAAGTATCATTCTAAAACACCTAACACTAATATTACTAATCATCTTTAATGATTCAGTATATATACCATTTTAGTTATAGGAATAATAACATTAATAGATCAAACTTCCATAATTACCAATCCATCTAACAAATTTTTCATATGTGAAATAAAACTATTATACCATGTTCATTCTTGGTTTAACATGAAATGACATAAAGAAACATGGTAGCAACATCTATTCAGAATTGGTCACTCAAAATGCTAGAACATAATTCTTCAAATCAAGTTTACCATAAGTTCTAACGATTTTGACTTTCTCATTTCCTGGCATGAAAATGCTACTATGGTATGTATTTATAGACATGATAATGTACCAAAAACAATAAGAAACCACCTGTGAAGGCCATAACTCACCACTCTGTTGATGTTGCCATTGATGCTAAGGTGAAGAACTTTAGTTCTATTCGAATATCAAAGGAAAAGAACAAGTTAACAGCAACTTGGACCGTCATATTGAGCATCCGCACCAGTTTCTTTTTAGTACAGCCCCATTATACGATAACATGCTTGTACCATTAGAGATTAGTCTAATTGCTTAGGAGGCAAATAAGCAGAGTCAACTTAATAGTCATCGCTGCAATAAAACAAATTCTGACATTGTTAATGTGTAATTTGCGTATAGATCCTAAAAACTTTATATTTTCCAAACACACAACAACTATCTAATTAAAAACACCTAAACTGTCACCCCGCTGATAGCGGAAACACGGGGATGCGAGTTAGATGGGATCGTCATAACACATGGTATACGTTAGAGAAGCAATATAAGTATGATGTCAAGCGTGTCATGACGACACCCGAACACAAATGGAGACTTGTGTGGTGTTCAATCAATGTTCACGACAGCATAGCCATAAGCACAACATAAAATGATCACATAAGCATTGATGATAACTTGTATTGTAAACTCCCACAACCCGGGAACAAGTATACAATGTACAAGTTTAAGCAACCAAAATGTTCCAAAAATCAATGTTAACAAAAATGCTTAATCATCCAAAATGCATCCTAGGGTCTCCTCTAAAAGGCAGCACTCCTAGAACTTTAATTACCTTGATCACCTGAAAAGACATGCTCAAAACGGTCAACATAATGTTGGTGAGTTTCGCAGGTTTAAGTAATAAAAGATGTTAAGATGAAACAACTTGTAAGTTTAATAAGAGTTACAGCGACTACACTTATGTGTAAGCGGTTTTACAAGATATAGATAGCTACAGCCAAACCTAAACATCAGTTCCACACGGGAATTGATGGCTGTAAAGAAAGCATCCCATAAGTTTTACATGACGTAGCAAGATCCACACAGCGCATACGTATAGGTTACAACCAAACCAATCCTTAGGTCCCATTACCAGGATTAATGGTTGTAATGGATGATCGGCTTAGAAGAACCACACAGAAGAACACACAGAAGAACCACACAGCTAATACATCCATCAAGTAGTAGCAATCACAGGTAGCATCAACCAACACATAATATCAAAGTAGTAGCACATAGTAAGGTAATACCACCAAGTAGCATACAAGGTGGTAACATAGCATAGAGTCACGTTCATATAGCATCAATCAACAAGATAAGCAAGATAAGATACTCATAAGAGTAGCAGCCAGCTTCCACTAGGGAAGATGCTTGAAATCAAGTTAAGTAGGTAAGCATTTTTTCCCCCAAGTTGAAAATATTTAAAAGGTTTAATAGAGTAAAAAAGGGCTACGAAACTCACGGAATAGATGATAAGCACGTATGATGATTATTCCCAAAGGTAGAATGCTATGAACAGTCAAACACCTATTGACAGTTACTGACAAGCATTAATATGAGCATAAGGCATAAGATGACATTCGATTAGTTCGGGCTGTTTCGGTTCGGTCGTGGGTAGCACACATAAGCAGGCATACACATATCGGACCTTATGTAGATCCAAGTATTAAGGGTAGTGATCATTGCTAATGACATCCGTATGGGGATCCTATTATTATAAAAGGTAGTGCTAGTTACATATTTGTAGTCCAAATGGGTTGTCAATAATTATAAAAAGTTAGGTTATTTTAAATTGAAATAGTATGTGCCTGTTGATAGCGTTGACTTTAATCTTTGTGGTCAAGCAATGACACTTTATTGATGTTACCCTATTATCACGAGACATTCAAAAAGGGATTTGCCACATACATGCATCATCAGTCACACAACAGGACCGGACACACGACTCAACCCTCCATTCACACGAATGGACCTTCAGTCGTACGAATCAGCTTCATTCGTATGATTGAACCTTCATTCGTGCGACTAAGCATTCAGTCGTACCATGCAACCCCAATCGCGCGACTCAACCTCCATACTCACGATTGAACCTTCATTCGCACGAATGAGCTTCATTCGTGCAATTGAACATTCATTTGTGCGACTTGCCTATCAGTCGTGCGACTCACGCACAATCGCACACAATCTCATCCGCATTGACTCAATCGCACGCACATTCACTTGCATGGACTCAATCGCACACACATTCACTCGCATGGACTCAATCACACACACATTAAATCGCACACACCCAGACGCATGACTCATTCGTGCGATTCACCCAATCGCACGGCTCAGTCGCGCGACACACCTAGACGCATGACTCAGTCGCGTGATTCACCCAATCGCACGGCTCAGTCGCATGAACAGACCCAGTCACCCAGTGCAATAGATCGCGACTGCCGAGTGCAGAGCAGTCTCCAGCTGCTCCGTGCACTCGTTTTACACCCCAAGAACTTCCAGAATCCACATTCTAACATGTCTAAACAAGAAACACTCTAAAAAACACAACACACAAGCCCACACGACCTTGTGCTCGGATGAACCCGAGCACCCAAAACCCTAGAAAATGCAGAAGTGAAATCGAGCAAGAAATGATTAAAACGAGGTTCTCTACCTGTTAGAAGTAAGTATCCACGATGATAAGCAAGATTTGCCGGTGAAGACGCAAGAAAATGAGCGGTTTTGGTGCTAGAATGGTGAAGAAGGTGAAGAAGAAGATGGTGAAGAATGAGGGCTAGGGCTGGAAATGGGGTTTATATACCCAGCCCTAGTTTGGTAAAATGTCAATTTTAGTCCCTGCACTTTGCCCCCGGGTTCCCAAATTTTATTTCGGTTGAAACGACATTAATTAGGCTTGTTTTATTAATGATGAAAGATGTAGTTAATGATATTTATAATTTAAAAATGGTTTTATTTGTAACATTAGGTTTATATAAAAATAGTGCGTTCAATGATAACGGGGGCAATCTTAGAAAACGTTTTAAGATGATGACAATGCAAGCAACGATAGCACAAGCATAAAGTTAACCAAGCAAGCAAATATGACATCCACATAGGTGGGTTACAGAGATGAGGAATGACCGATAACAAAAGTTAACCGTACACATTAAATGACGGACCTTTGGTGATAGATGTCACAGTATCCCCAGTTGAGGGAATTTCGTCCCGAAATTCAACTGGTGCTAGGTCCAAGGGTGTCATCCTCGAATAGACATGGATATTTAAGCGTCATCTGATCTTCACGTTCCCATGTAAACTCTGGCCCTCGTTTAGAATTTCATCTTACATGAACAATAGGTATTTGCTGTGCCTCAACCTCTTGACCTTTCGGTCCATGACCTCAATGGGTTCCTCCACAAAATGAAGGCTTTCATCAATCTTGATATCCTCAATAGGTACGTGAAGTGATTCGTCAGCTAAACACCTCTTGAGGTTCGATACATGGAAAGTATCATGTACATTGTTAAGTTCTCGTGGCAACCTTAATCGGTACGCCACCGGACCGATTCTTTCTGTAATCTCGAATGGTCCAACATATCTTGGGGTTAACTTCCCTTTCTTTCCAAACCGAACGATCCCTTTCCAAGGAGAGACCTTAAGTAACACTTGATCCCTAACGTTAAACTCTAACGGCTTCCGACAGTTGTCGGCATAGCTCTTTTGGCGATCTCTAGCAGCTTTAAGTCTGTCTTTGATTTGGAAGATCTTATCGGTTGTTTCTTAAATGATTTCGAGACCTGTTAACTGACTTTCACCAATCTCGGCCCAACATACCGGTGATCTACATTTCCGGCCATACAATGCTTCGAACGGTGCACACCCAATGCTAATATGGTAACTGTTGTAGGAAAACTCGATCAACGGTAGATGAGTATCCCAACTGCCACCAAAATCAATGACACATGCCCTCAGTATGTCCTCAAGCATCTGCATTGTTCGTTCACTTTGGCCATCTGTCTGGGGTGATAGGTTGTACTCATGTCTAATCAAGTGCCCATCGCTTTCTGTAACGTCTTCCAAAATCATGAAGTAAATCGACTGTCTCGATCGGATATGATTGACATCGGCACCCCGTGCCGTGTCACGACCTCTTTGACGTACAACCTTTCCAGCTTATCCATTTTATAGTCTTCTCGGATAGGCAAGAAGTGAGCGGATTTTGTCATTCGATCCACCACGACCTATATCGAGTCGTGTCCGCTTGGCGTTCTCGGGAGTTTGGTAATAAAATCCATAGTTATGTTCTCCCATTTCCACTCTAGAATTTCAGGTTGTTGCAATGATCCCGATGGTTTCCGATGTTCAGCCTTGACCTTTGAACATGTCAAACATCTGCTCACATATATAGCAATATCTTTCTTCATACCTGGCCACCAGTACAGATCCTTCAGGTCGTGATACATCTTGTCTGCACCAGGATGAATAGAGTATCGAGTCTTGTGTGCTTCATCCAGGACTAGTGTATGTACACCTCCCCATCTGGGGACCCATACACGATCCATGAAGTAATGTACGCCATCATCCTTGAAACTCATTTGTTTATCCAACCCTCGAAATTTTCTCCCGTAAGGTTTTCTTCTTTCAAAGCCTCACTTTGTGCAATTTGAATCTGAGCCTTTAGATTAGTTTGAATAGTCAAACCTAGCGCTCGAGCACGTAGTGACTTCACACGTTCTTTACGACTTAAAGCATCAGCCACCACGTTAGCTTTCCCGGGATGATAACGGATTTTGCAATCGTAGTCGCTAAGTAACTCTACCCAGCGTCGCTGTCGCATGTTAAGTTCCTTCTGATCCAGAATATGTTAAAGGCTCTTATGATCTGTGTAGATGATGCATTTGGTTCCATATAGATAATGCTTCCATATCTTGAGTGCAAATACTACAGCGCCCAACTCCAAATCATGAGTTGTGTAGTCTTTTCATGCACCTTAAGTTGTCGTGATGCGTAGGCAATGACCTTGTCTCTTTGCATTAGCACACATCCCAATCCTTGATGTGAAGCATTGCAGTATACCACAAAATCATCAGTTCCATCCGGGAGGGACAGTATTGGAGCGTTGCACAACTTTTCTTTCAACGTCTGAAAAGCTCGTTCTTGTGCATGTCCCCAATCAAACTTCTTGTCTTTTTAAGTCAACAAAGTTAACGGTTGAGCAATCCATGAAAATTCGCAATGAAGTGACGATAATATCCGGCCAATCCTAAGAATTGCCGTATTTCTGAAGGTGTTTGGGGTGTATCCCATTTCTTCACAGCTTCAATCTTACCGGGGTCCATATGAATTCTATCTTGTTAACCACATGACCTAAAAAATTCACTTCTCGAAGCCAGAACTCACACTTCGAGAATTTGGCGAAAAGTTTCTCTTCCCGCAACAGTTCTAGAATTGCCCGAAGGTGTTCTTCGTGATCCTATTTCAAACGGGAGTAGATAAGTATGTCGTCTATGAATACGATCACGAAGTTATCAAGATAAGGCTTGCACACCCGATTCATCAAATCCATAAAGACAACTGGTGCGTTGGTCAACCCGAACGGCATGACCAAGAACTCATAGTGCCCGTATCGAGTTCTAAATACTGTTTTCAAAATGTCGTCCTTGAATACTTAAAAAGACAATCTTGGAGAAATATGAAGCTCCTTGCAACTGATCAAACAGGTCGTCGATTTTAGGGAGAGGATACCGATTCTTCACGGTCAATTTGTTCAACTCCCTGTAGTCGATACACATACGGAACGACCCATCCTTCTTCTTGACAAATAACACCGGTGCTCCCCACGGTGAATGACTCGGTCGAATAAAACCCTTCTCCAGTAGTTCCTGTAATTGGCTAGATAACTCTTGCATTCGAATGGGTGCTAACCGATACGGTGCTTTTGCTACCGGCGTAGCTCCAGGAACTAACTCTATATGAAATTCCACTTGTCGTGGAGGAGGCAATCCAGACAAATCATCAGGAAACACCTCTAGGTAATCCCATATAATTGGAATGTCTGCCAATTTCGTCTCTTCTTCCTTCTTTTCTGCCACATGAGCCAGAAAAGTGTAACACTGCTTCCGTAGACCTTGGCGTGCTTTCATGCAGGAGATAAGCTTCAAGTTCTTTCCCGGTCGTTCTCCTTGTATTCTGAGTACTTTTCCGTCTGACATGGGAATCCGCACTACTTTATCTCGGCAAATAATCTTGGCTCCATGCTTCAACAACCAATCCATTCCCACTATTACGTCAAAGCTTCCCAACTCAAAGGGTATCAAATCTATGTTGAAGACCTGGTCTTCCAATATCAGGGTGCAGTTCTTAATAATTTCCTCTGCCTGTTCAACCCTACCATTAGCCATTTCTACGGAGTAACTAGTTTCTAGTCTACTAGCACTCAAATCAAGCATTTGCACAAACTCAGATAATATAAAACTATTGTCTGGCCCAGTATCAAACAGTACAGATGCGAAATGGTTATTGAGTAAGTGTGTACCCGTGACAATGTTCGGATCCTGACGGGCATCATTAGCTCCAATGACGAAGGCACAACCCCGTGCAGCATTACCTTGGTTTCCTTGGCCTTGAGCACCGCTATGGACACTATCTGCTGCTGGTTGTTTCCTTACTGATCCGGTGCCCTATTCAGTCGGGGGACATGTTTCTGAAGTGATCAAGGCCTCCACACTCGTAACAAGCCCTGGCATTCCCGGTGGGGTTAACCGCGTTGGTGTGTGCTACTAGATTCTGCGCAGTTCTACAGTCCTTCGCTAAGTGCCCCGGGCGTCTACAGTTCACAGACGCCCAACACGGCATTACTGGGTGATGATGAGGGTTGCACCTATCACATTTCGGGTACGGCCCAACATATTCTTTCTTTCCTTGAGTCACAGCCACAAAAATTTCGGGTCGTTTTGGCCCTCTTATCAAACTTTCCGGTACCGGACCGACTCGTTTCCCCAGCTTCCTTCCTTTTCTCTGCTCCCCTACCCAATACCCATGTCCTTATCATCTCATCAGTTAGAGCGCCAGCCTTCAGGATCGCACTCTGGATTGTAGGAGGAGCAGTTGCAGTTACCATTGCCCGGATTTGAGGCGCAAGTCCCCAAATGTACCTTTCAATCCTTTTTGATTCCGGGGTGACTAGATGTGGAACTAGTCTAGCCAGTTCATGGAATCAGTCAGTATAAGTTGCATGCCTAGCCCCCACCATAGCATGATTCCAAAATTCATGCTCAAGTTTCTGCATCTCGTTGAGGGGGCAGTATTCCTCAGTAATCAGGCTTTGAATTCATCCCAAGTCATCTGCATCGCAGATTCTCTTCCTCTAGCTTGAACATGGGTGTTCCACCAGGTTAGTGCTCTGCCCTGTAATGAGCACGTAACATACTTGATTCTTTGACTGTCGAGGCATTCACTGATGTCAATCACTACCTCCATCTTTTCAAGCCATCTAGTTAGGGCTATTGCCCCACCTTTCCCATCAAATTCCCGGGGTTTACAGGACACAAATTCCTTATAGGAACATCCCCGTCTTGTATTGTCGACCCCAGTTTCGTTCCCAGTTGTTCCGCCAATCCCAGTATCTTCCCCTGTTCCTTAATTATGCTGATCATTAGTATCATGATCCCCGTGGAGATTATGAATCAGAAGAGCGTCGCTCACTTGAGTCACTATAGTTGGAATCAGTGCAGCTAGCTGCTGAGCAATCATAGTAGCTATATCAGGGTTTTAGTTCCCTGATTGTTTCCGACGGGAGCACCACCTGTTCTTGGTGGCCTTCCTCTACCTCTGCCTCGTGGGGTCTCACCCTCGTGATTTGTGCTGCTGGTGGCTCTTCGAGGCGGCATTGTTCTAATCATAAAGGGAGTAAACATGAAAACTTTAGTAAACATGTAAACCTTAGGCACTTGAAGATACAAAAGTATTCCACTTATCAAGTTCCAACGTTTCATGTTCCGGTCAGTCAAGATCACCATGCAGCCCATTTTAAGCATATTCTCGGTATACCGGTGATGTTTATATGTAGGATTCCCCGCAGCGTTCCCACCACACGATGTACCGAGAATGATGCCCGATCCGGTTACATGACATCCGACCTTCCTTCACATCATATCCATAATAATCCATCAAAAAAAACAACTGAGAGCCCAACATGTAATCACATATAGTCTGGCAGAGGTTTTCTATCCCGCGTCCTTGAAAGGACTTAGACATGGCCTCCTCGGGTCGGTCTCAGTATCTGAGGTTAAGCGCAATGTATGATCTGCGAAGATCTCTTCGGGTCTCAATACCCGAATTTGATTATGATAACTTGGCGCGCTGAGGGAACGGAAGATCCAATAGAAAGCATCTCATAAGGGACGAGCACAAGGGCTCAAGCACAAGGTGAAAGATCACAAAAGAGAAGGATAACCAAACATGTAAAGAGGAACACATACACGAAATATATAAATGCACACAAGCTTAAGCATGCAAATCTACATGAAGGTTCCTAGGTTATAGTCTAGGTCAAGTGTAATTACCTAATTCTCTATAACCAATGGCTCTGATACCAGTCTGTCACACCCCCGCTGATAGCGGAAACACGGGGATGCGAGCTAGACGGGATCGTCATAACACATGGTATACGTTAGAGAAGCAATATAAGTATGATGTCAAGCGTGTCATGACGACACCAGAACACAAATGGAGATTTGTGTCGTGTTCAATCAATGTTCACGACAGCATAGCCATAAGCACAACATAAAATGGTCACATAAGCATTGATGATAACTTGTATTGTAAATTCCCACAACCCGGGAACAAGTATACAATGTACAAGTTTAAGCAACCAAAATGTTCCAAAAATCAATGTTTAACAAAAATGCTTAATCATCCAAAAATGCATCCTAGGGTCTCCTCTAAAAGGCAGCACTCCTAGAACTTCAATTACCTTGATCACCTGAAAAGACATGCTTGTCACACCCTCAAATTCCGGGTCTGGAATTTATAAAAGAGGAGTGAACAAACAGGATCGAACACAGTAGTCACACATGAGATGCAGTTATCTATATGATGAATTCTAGATAACCATTCCATTGATATTCAGAGTAATAAATATTATGCGTAGCGGAAATAAAAGATAGATTGTTTCTTAACAATACGTCTAATCATATCTCAAATAATAAGCAATATGTATCTTGAGCTCTTATATGATCCTACGTGTAAGTCCATAAGCTCCTAGCAGATACCTGAGAATACATGTAAAATCAAGTATCAGCACAGGGTTGGTGAGTTCGTAGATGAGTAAAACATATATGATAAATCATCCATTATCATTCAAAGTAGGGTTTATTTTGTGAAGATATGGTCATTTCATAACTTCAATCGAGCCTTGAGATATCCCTGATATCACTCCGTATATGGATAGTCTTAATGGAACCCCTTTACAATAGGTGAACTCACTATCCCATATACTAACTAAGTACAAGCCAACAAAACCTTTAAATAGGGTTTGCCCATGTATCATAGTTAATTTCCTTTTCCTTTTATATATATATATATAGCATATTATATTAGTTATAATAATTCAAATCAGAGGGCGCGAATCCTCTCTTTACATTTATCCTCATATGGGTTGTAAGTGGAACTATAATGGCAAACTTTACATAGTGCACATCTACCTTCTTAACACAGAAAAGTCATCCCGAATGACTTATAAGATCTTTGTGCATCTTGGTAAGGACCACATGTCCAAACCTTTGTGGGGGTAAGTCACTCTCCGATAGTACTATCCAAAAGATCCCTGCTTGTTTATAGTCCAGTATACAGAGAAGGATTTCATAGTAACCATATGTAATCATAAACGTGATCGATTATTATTTAACATAATACACAAAATAATTTGAATTTCAATTACAACATGTATTCCTCCCAATATATTTAAATGATTAAAAAGGGGAATAGTTAAGTATGAACTCACCTCAGTTCTCGTGTGTTGTTGACAAGCTAGTAAATTCCTCCTAAGGAATTATAATTTACATAAGCAAATAGATACAAATCCATAACCTAAATAAATTAGATTCTTGAACCTGGTGTTCAATTGATCTAGGGTTTGGTTTTCTGGGATTTGTTTTAAACATATAATTAAATAATTTAATTATTTTTATTAATTCTTTAATAACTAAAGATTTGCATTTCATTTGATTACTTTAATAATGATTTTAACATATCATTATGTTCTAAATAAATTTTAGACATTATTTAAATATGTAAGTTTGTATTTAATTTAGTAAGATTTTATAATTAAATTTATAAATTCTAATTTGTATTTGTCTTATCAAACAAGTAAGGTTTACAAGTTTATGTATTTATTATCTGAAAATAATTAAATATGTTTAGGTAGTCTTTATATTTATTTATTTATTTAATCCGTAAATAAATATATATTAATCAATTATATGTTGGGAGAATAATGTTTTACATAAAAATGTTAAGATATTTTATTTAAATAAATTTCTAGAAATTCATTTGATAACTTTTAAAATAACAGAAATTTATAAAAGTTATTTTTGTAATTTTTATATATTTTTTATATAAAAATTATTAAGGTGTTTAAGGAAACAATTTTACAGAAATTCATTAGATAGCTTTAAAATAAAGGAAGTTTTTAAAAGTTATTTTTAAAATTTTAGGAATTTTTGTATATTTTTAAAAAGCTTAAAAAGGCATTTAAAAAATAAATGTGGGTGCACGGGTTCGAACCCGTGACCCCAAGGATAGCAATGAACCGGGAACCAGTGAACCAAAGGCCTCAGCCGCGGTAACTCTTGGTTCTTTTAACTTTAAACACAAACAATAGAACCCTCCCAAAATCGTATGAACCCTAGAACGAATTCGATCAAATTGAAGCCCAAATCGATGTTGATAACGATCGAATCCATGGGGCTTTTCTTCCCGTGATCAACGAGTATGTGGGTATGATCAATTACCTGTTTCGAGATCGCTTTGATGAGAAACAGTGAGTTGCAGGTCCGCGACCGAAGGTGATGATCAATTGTGTGTGTGTGTTTTCAAATGAATTTGAAAGTTGCATTACGATTAGGAATGGTTATATAGTCGTTCATACTCGATTATTTCGATTATAATAGTGTGTAGTGCAATCGGTAGGGGATGAACTTTCGGGCGAAGTGGGTTTGGTTGTATCGCACTCCAATTTTTAATTTGAAGTGAGGCCCAGGTTCGAATCACCCACGAAAATATGTCGGGAACGTTTAATTCGACTGAAATCGAGTGATTTGGCTGCTGTGGGCTTGCCGGAGATTGGCCGGAGTTCGGCCGGAGAGGATGGGGGGCGACGGGTGGGGGTTTAGGGTTTTTTTAAAGAAGTTACACAAATGGTCCCTGTGGTTTATAAGGTTATCATTTTATGCAGAAACTTTTAATATTAAGTTTCAAAAATACATTTTTAACCCAAACTTTTAGGGTTAGGTTTTTTAATAATAAATCTTATTATTATTATTATTATTATTATTATTATTATTATTATTATTATTATTATTATTATTATTATTATTATTATTATTATTATTATTATTATTATTATTATTATTATTATTAATGTTATTATTATTATATTGTTGAAATTAACATCAACGCATTTAAACTTAATTATTTATAAAATTAACTTTTAATTAAATAAAATTCGAGATGTTACCGTCTAAACCCGAAATTTTCCGGATTGTCACAATGCTCAAAACGGTCAACATAATTGTTGGTGAGCTTCGCAGGTTTTAAGTAATAAAATATGTTAAGATGAAAACAACTTGTAAGTTTAATAAGAGTTACCGCGACTACACTTATTTGTAAGCGGTTTTAGAAGATATAGATAGCTACAGCCAAACCTAAACATCGGTTCCACATGGGAATTAACGGCTGTAAAGAAAGCATCCCATAAGTTTTACATGACGTAGCAAGATCCACACAGCGCATACGTATAGGTTACAACCAAACCAATCCTTAGGTCCCATTACCGGGATTAATGGTTGTAATGGATGATCGGCTTAGAAGAACCACACAGAAGAACCACACAGAAGAACCACACAGCCGATACATCCATCAAGTAGTAGCAATCACAGGTAGCATCAACTAACACATAATATCAAAGTAGTAGCACATAGTAATGTAATACCACCAAGTAGCATACAAGGTGGTAACATAGCATAGAGTCAAGTTAATATAGCATCAATCAACAAGATAAGCAAGATAAGATACTCATAAAAGAAGCAGCCAGCTTCTACTAGGGAAGATGCTTGAAATCAAGTTAAGTAGGTGAGCATTCTTTTCCCCCAAGTTGAAAATATTTAAAAGGTTTTAATAGAGTAAAAAGGGGCTACGAAACTCACGGAATAGATGATAAGCACGTATGATGATTATTCCCAAGGTAGAATGCTATGAACAGTCAAACACCTATTGACAGTTACTGACAAGCATTAATAATGAGCATAAGGCATAAGATGACATTCGATTAGTTCGGGCTGTTTCGGTTCGGTCGTGGGTAGCACACATAAGCAGGCATACACATATCGGACCTTATGTAGATCTAAGTATTAAGGGTAGTCGTCATTGCTAATGACATCCGTATGGGGATCCCATTATTATAAAAGGTAGTGCTAGTTAGATATTTGTAGTCCAAAATGGGTTGTCAATAATTGTAAAAGGTTAGGTTATTTTAAATTGAAATAGTATGTGCCTGTTGATAGCGTTGACTTTAATCTTTGTGGCCAAGCAATGACACTTTATTGATGTTACCCTATCATCACGAGATATTCAAAAAGGATTTCACACATACACGCATCATCCGTCACACAACAGGACCGGACGCACGACTCAACCCTCCATTCACACGAATGGACCTTCAGTCGTACGAATCAGCTTCATTCATACGATTGAACCTTCATTCGTGCGACTAACCATTCAGTCGTACCATGCAACACCCAATCGCGCGACTCAACCTCCATACGCACGATTGAACCTTCATCCTCACGAATCAGCTTCATTCGTGCGATTGAACATTCATTCGTGCGACTGGCCTTTCAGTCATGCGACTCATGCACAATCGCACACAATCTCATCAGCAATGACTCAATCGCACGCACATTCACTCGCATGGACTCAATCGCACACACATTCACTCGCATGGACTCAATCGCACACACATTCAATCGTACACACCCAGACGCATGACTCAGTCGTGCGATTCACCCAATCGCACAGCTCAGTCGCATGAACAGACCCAGTCGCCCAGTGCAGCAGATCGCGACTGCCGAGTACAGAGCAGTCTATGGCTGCTCCGTGCACTCGTTTTACACCCCAAGAACTTCCAGAATCCACATTCTAACATGTCTAAACAAGAAACACACTCAAAAATGCAACACACAAGCCCACACGACCTCATGTGCTTGGATGAACCCGAGCACCCGAAACCCTAGAAAACGCAGAAGTGAAATCGAGCAAGAAACGATTTAAACAAGGTTATCTACCTGTTAGAAGTAAGTATTCACGAGGATAACCAAGATTTGCCAGTGAAAACGTAAGAAAATGAGCGGTTTTAGTGCTAGAATGGTGAAGAAGGTGAAGAAGATGAAGATGAAGAAGATGGTGAAGAATGAGGGCTAGGGCTGGAAATGGGGTTTATATACCCAGCCCTAGTTTGGTAAATGTCAATTTTAGTCCTTGCACTTTGCCCCCCCCCCCCCCGGGTTCCCAAATTTTATTTTGGTTGAAACGACATTAATTAGGCTTGTTTTATTAATGATGAAAGACGTAGTTAATGATATTTATAATTTAAAAATGATTTTATTTGTAACATTAGATTTATATAAAAATGGTGCGTTCAATGATAACGGGGACAATCTTAGAAAACGTTTTAAGATGATGACAATGCAAGCAACGATAGCACAAGCATAAAGTTAACCAAGCAAGCAAATATGACATCCACATAGGTGAGTTACAGAGATGAGGAATGACCGATAACAAAAGTTAACCGTACACGTTAAACGACGGACCTTTGGTGACGGATGTCACATAAACCACATCCAAAATAAATCTTCTACAGTGTGATACTGATTATATCATATCATATACAAACCCAATTCTATCAACCTATGTTTCATTTTTCTTGCAATATCCAATACCAATTTGCACTTAAGACCAAAAAGTACTAAAATAACACGAAAAGCACATGAATCTGTTCTTTTGTATCAAATGCTTTCATTCATAAAGTTCCCCCAAATATTTTCTAAATAAATAGCAAAACTAATCAATCAACATACTTTCTTTCTTCTCCAAATCAATAGCAAAATCGATGTATAACAGGGTAATAAATAGTTAACCATGAACAATAAAAAATCTACAAAAATCACTAACAAATCCAGAAAAAAAAATCAGCAACACTTACAGAATAAGCACTCTAAATTAGTTACAACTCGCAACTCCAAAGATAGCACATAACATAAGATGTAGCTAATAAAAACTCAAAACCTTTAGGTGACAAAGATCAGACAATTCACAAAAATAAAGCTACACCAACATAATATAAAAGCTAACACGCTTATTAAAAACTATATGCACAAATAGGATCATGTAATTAACAAGTAGTAACAACTATAAAATACAAACACAAAGCTTAAAATCATCATGGCCTAATTAAGCTAGATCTTTACAAGGGTGTGCAAAATTAGTATCAAACAAGGTCAATCATACGAGTCCATAATTAACATCTTGAGAATCAATCAAGAATACTCAAAATTTTATCAAAACCCATCAAGAATAACATAAAGCAATTGAGATTAGGCACTGAATCATATATTAACAAAATACGTAAAGAAAAAAGATTAAAGACTTACAATTGCAAGTGTATGTGTTTCGGTAAGCTAAGAATGAAAAAGATGAAGATCTGTAAACCCATGTGGGTTTAGAAGGGGATCATCAAAATACGCAGACAACAAAGCGAAATTTGCACCAACAGCCGTATCGTTCTTCTTGCCCTGCACAAAAGGGGGCATCGTGGTCATCGTAATAGATTCGGACTATAAAGGGATTGAAAGGGAAGGGGGCCAGTGAGTTTGGAATCATGGAAGATGAACTGCTTGAGCAAAAGTTAATGCCACGATTTTGAAAATCGATTTAGATTTTGAAAATCGATTCATATTTGAACTGCTTGGAGTTTCGTGATGGTAACTGGCGCTCGGCGAAGGAGAAGGCAACATACAGGCGCGTCTTACTAGCATAAGTTAAATTACCAATCTATCCTTTGTTTATGTATTATAAGGTAGTAAAGATATATATATATATATATATATATATATATATATATATATATGTAATTTTAAAAAAATAATTTAAAATATATATAACAACTTGAACATATTGTATGTATTTAATATTTATATTATATTTACTCAATTACTTATAATACTAGTTTATCCCTATGGGTGTTTTAAAATGTTGGCAAAATTACTAATGGCTCACGTTAAATTGTTTATATAGTATTATAGATATAGATTTTTTTAATATACATAGTTTCAATTAAAAGTTTGTTAATTGTATATAACTGGAAATTCCGTCCGTTTGATGCGTCGCATTTGGCAAAAGAGAAATATAGTGAGAGAAAGTGAAGAAGTCATTAAAGGTATGGACGTAAATGAGTCAAGCTGACTACCAGGCTAATTGCGAACAACTTAAAAAAAGCTCGAATCTAGCCAAGCTTAAATGAGCTCAAGCCTGAGCTTGAGCATGAGCTGATATTATTGCTTGTTTACTAAACGAGCTTGAGCCTGAGCCTCGGATATTGAGCTTAAATTGACTTGCGAGCCTAAATGAGCTTTTTGCTTATATAATTTTTTAGATATTAAATATAAATTAATATAAGTAGTATTATTATATATAAATTATGATAAAAATAATTAAAATTTTGATAATATAATAATAAACGAGCCGAGCTCGAGCTTTTTCTTACGACACGAGCTCAAGATTTAGAAATAAAACGAGAAACGAATAGAGCTCGAGCCTAAGCAAGCTCGGGCTTGGGCTCGGGCTCAGGCTCGGCTCGGCTTACACCCCTAATCAAAGGTATGTGATTTCTTGCATTGTTCGGTGGATCTAAGCTTTACTTATGATCCTATAGTGTGTATGCATTGATTGCAATGTTAAAGCTTTACATCTTTGTATGCTAATGTGTAGATTTTGGTTGGTATTCTTCTCGGTTTGGGATTTCCTGTGATTTCTAAATAGGTGAGTTCTAGATCTTCACTTTTAATTGTTTTATCTTCTTTTTCGGCTAGTATGCATTACACGATTAGATGTATGATAATATACATAGTTTATGATGATAGAGTTTATATTTTTATGGGTCTTCATTAATGAAATATTGTTTTATATCACAAACTATGAATTTATATGTCAAATTATGTGACAAATGGTAGTATCGAGACTCTATATAATTCTCAACCTGTATAGGTTCTTGGTTTATAGAATAGTACTCGATGCTAGATCTCCCGTAGTACTCACCCAAGTACATGCTTGTTATAGTTCATGGGGTATGGAAAAGTAATCGGACTTGTAGTATTTACTCCGTCCTTATACGGTACTCGATGAACAAGCTAGTATTCGGCTTTAGTTCAACACTCAACTAGTTTAAAGTTTTCGGCTATAGTGCTCGTATACGGTACTCGACCTTGTCGGCTTGTCTGGATATTCAACTAATCCTAATAACTAAATTTAGAGTATGTTAAAGTGTTAAGTGATCATAGAGAAAGTAGTTAAGGAAATAAAAAACATTATAATAAAAAGTTAAAGTAGTTATGAGATAAAAGGTAATTACAATCAAAGTAGTTAAAGACACAATTAAAGAGCTAATGGTGATTAAAGATAAATAAAGCTATAGTTCATAAGTGAAATGATTAAAAAAACTTGAATGATATTTTAAGAATATTTACCCATTAAAACACAACCGTGTAAACGTTAAAGTATGCTAAAGTAGTCTTGCAAGTACAACCGTGAAAACGATAAAGTATGTTAATGTAGTCTTGCAAGCACAAGGTCTTGACATATATCAAATCTCGATATAGGAGTCTTGTGTGATGAAAAGTAATAGAAGTCGTGCATATTTTGCAAGCCAGATAGTAGGGGCGTTAATGGTTCGGTTTCAAACCATGAAAGCGCCCAAACTGGTCTTCGGTTTGGTTTCGTGGTTGGTTTATTTTTTAAACTTTCGATTGGTCGGCTTCAAAATTTTCAACCCCTTGTGAATGGTCTGGTTTATGGTTTACCAAAAACCGACTATAAAAAACCGGACCGGACCGACGGACCCTGTGTGTCTTACATTTATATAATTATTGTGTAGGGCCTGAATTAAATTAGTGGTTGTTTGAGTTTGGGCGTTTGGCCTAAACGTAATTTTAGCTAAGAATTTCATTACCTGTTTTTTAACTTGAAATTTTTGAAGACAATTTATTTTTTCACAGCTTGTGTTGTTGTATTTTCACAGTTTTTTTGGGTAGATTTTTAGGCTATTTTGGTCAAGTTATTTATAGGTTTTTGGGCGGATTCATGGTTGCATTTTGATAGGTTTTGGTCGGATTCATGGTTGCATTTTGATAGGTTTTTGGTTAGGTTTATGGTTGTATTTTGGCAAATTTTTGGGTTGTTTGTGAAACCTAGCCTAAATGGGCCTAGAAAGCCCCAAACGTAAAACATTACCGGAACCAAACCGGTAATAATGATTTGGTTTGGTTTTTTACTTTCGAACAGTTTGGTTTTGATTTTTAGTGATAAAATATAGTTGCTAACAGTTTGGTTATAGTTTGACTTAAAAACTATGAAAACTAGACTGTGAATACTCTTACTAGATGGGTGTCTTGCTTAATGACAAACGACAGTAAAGTCTTGTGTATCAAACGAGTAATGATTAAAATAGTCTCATATGAAATACAGACTAATAAAAAAGTAAAAGTAAAAGTAAATATAAAGAATGGATAAAATACAATTAAAGAAGAAACATAGTAAAAAGTAAAGGAAGTCTTACTTAAATGCAAACGTATAAATAAAGAATGGTATTGAATAAAGTACGAAAACTTGATAAATTATTAATGAACTGTCGTGGTTAAAGTATAATTAATGTATGATAAATAAAAACTATTAAAGATAAGGGCAACTACCATAAAAACCACATGCTTTCAGTTTTGTCTCACAAAAGTTACTGTACAATTTTTTGCACGTAAAATACCAACATATTTTCTGTTTTATCTCATAAAAGTCCCTCAACAGTTTTTGCATATAAAAAACCAACATACTTTCGATTTTTCACATAAAAATCTCTCAAGAATTATTTACATATTTAAGTCACTTCACTTTTTAGATTTGAGCAAATTCTAAAAAGAAACTAAAATAACCTTAGCACCGGTTGTTTTGTTTGTGTACATTTTCCACCCCTTACGTTTCTCGTTTAAGTTATAGGATCTCGAGTTCGGATTGTTTAAGTTGTAGGAGCTCAAGCTCGACTTGTTTAAGTTATAACAAATGAAATGAATTTAATATATAAATAATTATTGAGTGGTTTTATATGAAAAAACTAGAAAATATGTTGGTTTTCTATCTGCAAAAACTATTGAGAGACTTCTACGAGACAAAACAGAAAGTATGTTGGTATTTTACGTGCAAAAAACTGTACAAAGATTTTTATGAGAAAAAACTAAAAGTATGTTGGTATTTTACGTACAAAAAACTGTACAGAGACTTTTGTAAGAAAAAACTGAAAATATATTGGATTTTTATTATATTGCCCTAAAGACCTAAAGATAAAGATTCGATAAAATATTTTGGTTAAATAAAATTAGAGTTCGCTTATAAACACTGACTTTCATATATATTACATCTTGAGTATATGTGAGCTTAACAAGGTTATGGAGCTACATGACATTGTGATAAAGATTAGCATCTTGACATAGTTATGTTTAGTTAAAGTTCGATGTAAATAAATTGATATAGGCAATGTTTTTAAATTTCGTTATAGTTATTGAAATTTTAATTTAAGAACTTTTAATTCTGATGTCTAAATCTAACTATAAGATTGTATGGGAATGAAGTCTTACAAGAATTGAAAGGTTTAGGTTGCTATTTGTGATATAGTATATATTGCACATGTAGCATAAGGTTTCATTAATATAACAGTAGTAATATAGTAGTAATAAGAATAACAATAAAAAAATCTTAATAAAAGAAATTCACAAAAGGTATGAGAGAAATTAACCAATGGTGAGAGGAAAGCACACTAACCAAATGAGCTACACATCATTTGTTTAAAGTAAATTACTATTTTGGTCTATATGGTTTGATTATTTTAACAATTTGAGTTCAAAATGAACTTTTTAACAAATCAAGCCTCATGGTTTGCATTTTATATCTCTTTGAATCCAGTACACTAACAGAGTTAAATTTTTCAGTTACTTTCTAATAGAATGAACAAAATACTCTTGGACTGAAATGGTTATTTATAATAACCTCAGGGATCAAAATGTAATTTACTCTCTCACACAAACATATTATATATATATACATATATATATATATATGTGCGTGTGTGTGTGTGTATATATATATATGTATATATATGTACGTATGTATGTATAAAAGGTCTTTATTTTTATTTTTAAAGTTCTTAAAAATATTTTTTTAAACCATTTTGATTTCAAACAGATAATGTAATTACTAAAAATGTTTTTAAGTCTTTTTAAACCATTTGGTTTTCTAAACATCATTTTTTAAACAATTGGTTTTAAAAATGTTTTTTAAAAGGTAATTACTTAAATAATTTTTAAAATCATTCATCTTTAAACCGTTTGGATTTAGAATCATTCGGCTTTTTAAACTTACTTTTTATAATCGTTTGGCGTTTTAAACTTATTTTTTAATCGTACATTTTACTTAAATGTCTTTTAAAATCTTTATATGTTTCAAATATTTTATTTAAATAACTTATTAAACCGTTCAACTAATTAAACTTCTTTATAATATTGTTTGCCTTATTTAAACATCTTTTTCAAATCGATTGGTTATTCAAACGTAACGAACGACTTAAGAAAGTTTAAATAAACTAAGTATAAGTAATTTTAATATCCTAGAAGCCCAATGATGTAAAAGTATAAATCACTTTTAATTCCACTTGAATAGAAGACAATAAAAAATCAAAAAGAAAAAAATATGTTTTAATAAAATGAATGGTCTAAAAATAAGGTTTTTAATAAACGAATGCTAAAAAGACGTTCAAATAAAAGAGTGGTGTAAAATTATGTTTAAACGAGTCGAATGGCTAAAAAGCATGTATAAATAAAACAAAAAATTAAAAAAGACACTTATTAGAGCGATTAAAAAAAGACGTTTAAATAAAATAACAGCTAAAAAGACTTTTACAGTTTAAATAATACAAATAGATAAAAACAGACGTTTAAGTAAGTCTACTAGTTTAAATAAAAAGTTTAATAAGCCATACGGTTTTAAATTTCTGTTAGATAATATGAATGGTTTAAATATGACGTTTAAAACCGAGTGACTTAAAGGTAAATTCTAAGAACTTTGAAAAATAAAAATAAAAACATTTCATGTGTGTGTATATATATATATATATATATATATATATATAATATAATAAAATATAATATATATATATATATATTTATGTGAGAGAGTAAATTATGTTTTTGATCCCTTAGATTATTAGAAATGATCATTTCAGCCCAAGAGTATTTTGGTAATTTTGTTACAAACTAACTGAAAAATTCAACTCTATTAATGTACTGAACTGAAAAAGTTATAGAATACAAACCATAAACTTGATTTGTTAGAAAATTAATTTTTAAACTCAAATGATTAAAATAATCAAACCACAAAGACCAAAATAGTAATTTACTCTTTTGTTTATTTTAACCACACTCCTTGTATTACCGAAGAAGAACCACAACATCGTTATTTAATTATTTATGATATAATAATAATAATAATAATAATAATAATAATAATAATAATAATAATAATAATAATAATAATAATATAATAATAATAATAATAATAATAATAAATAAATAAATAAATAAATAAATAAAAAATAATAACAATAATAACAATAATAACAATAATAATTATTAATAACAATAAAAGTAAATTACTATTTTAGAACTTGAGGTTTGACAGAACTTGCGGTTTCAATCCAATAGTTTATTTATTACACCGACAATCTAATAGTTTAAGGGTTTGTTTCAATTTCACCTAACCCATTAACGTCGTTAATGTTTATTCCGTTAAACAATGTAAAAAGACTTTTATACCCCTAGATTTAATAAAAGCCCCTCACCATCCCTACCCAACGTATTTTCGTATCCCCCTTTCTCTCTCTTCTCTCTCTCTCGCACATACTATTTTTGCACCCCCAATTCAACCCACCTCAATGACCACATACCCACCACCATCATGCATCCTCACCACCTATAGCCCGTCAACCACCACCAAAGCCGGCAACCACCCATCTACCATCAACAACCAAGCTGCTCTCTCTTGATTCCACCCATCCCACTCCAGTTTCGATCACTACCACCCTTCCTGCTACCTTCAGCTACCACTACTACAGTCCTCTCATCATATAACCTCCCTGCCAAGTCCACCCCCGACCTAAACATGCTCGATCGGGCAGCGATCATGTGCCTGCGGATATCCGCTGGCAAACCCTGAACGTACCTCTTAATCTTCCATGACAGAGGCGTCACTTGATCCGGCACCAGACGTGTCATCTCGTTGAACTTCATGGTGTACTGCTGATGTGTCATGGTTCCTACCTCCAGTTGCAGGAACTCCCTCTTAACCTTGTCCATCTCCCGGTGAGGGTAGAACTCCTCAATGACTAACCTTTTCAGCTCTGACCATCTTATTCTCCCAATTGCCCGACTCCCCTCGGCTTGGACTATATTGTCCCACCAACACAAAGCCGAGTCCACAAACGAGTGGGCAGCAAATTTCACCTTCTGGTCTTCTCGGCACTCGCTGATATTCAGAACAGCTTCTATTTCCCTCACCCATCGGTGAGCAGTAGCAGCAGTGCCATTTCCATCAAAAGTAGGGGGCTTGCACCTTTGAAATGCCCCGTAGTTATAGCCTCGTGCCTGCTCTTGCACAGGCTCTTCCTCCTCCTCCGCCTCCTCCTCCTCGATTTCTTCATGAACCACCTTTTCAACTCTAGGCCTTCCCCTCTTAGGTCACGGCTCAGCACCAAGCCCATCACGACCACCACCCCTCGAAGCTTTAGAAGATCTACCACCTGCCATCCTTTAACACACACTGAAAGATTCAAACACCAACACGGTCATTCAAGGGAACAACTCAGTTTATGTCAAGTATAGTATGTCCCTAATTAGAGTCGCCAGTTGTGATTAGCCACTTACTTTACTCTTCATACCCCAAGCATTACCTGTTCTGACTACATCAGTATCTAAATCTACCAGTAACACATAAATCACATAACATACACACGTAATACCGGTTAAGCTTACCAAAATACCTGATGGCACGCAGCTACTCAGATTGGCATCCCTTCCCTTTCCGTCCCATTCTCAGTTTAAGTTAAGGTTTATTTTGAAAATTTACCCCTTATATAGGTTTCGTCCCCGAAACCTGTTATTCCTCGAATAAACGTGGGTAATGATGCCTCATTTCTTCTTCGGTCTCCCATGTTGACTCGGATCCCTTCCTGTGCTTCCATTGTACACGCACAATAGGAACCACTTTATTTCTCAGCCTCTTTTCTTTTCAATCGATGATCGCCACTGGTTGCTCCACATAATTGAGTCGTTCGTCTACTTCAATATCATCTAGTGGAATAATCATATCTTCATCTGCCAAGCACTTCCTTCGATGAGATACGTGGACTATCGGGTGAATTCCACTTAACTCATCTTGTAACTCCAATCTATAGGACACCTCTCCTACTCGAGCAATGATTCGAAAGGGCCTACGTATCTCGGGCTCAACTTGCCCCGCTTTCGGAAATGAATGATACCCGTCCAAGGTGAGACCTTCAACATAACCCAGTCACCCACCTAAAACTCAATCGGTCTGTGTCATTTATCAGCATACGACTTTTGTCTATCTTTGGCTGCCTTCATGAAGGCTTTGATCCTCTGAAGCTTTTCATTCGTAGCCTCGATCAACTCGACGCTCCCTAACTCTTTATGACCAATATCACCCCAACAAACACGTGTTCTGCATCTCCTACCATATAGCATCTCGTAAGGTGGCATACCAATGCTGGCATGATAGCTGTTGTTGTATGAGAATTTAGCTAATGGTAAGTGGTCATCCCAACTTCCCCCAAAATCAATCATACATGCCCGAAGCATGTCCTCCAATGTCTGAATGGTCCTTTCTGACTAACCATCAGTCTGGGGATGATAAGCCGTGCTAATATGTAACCTCGTCCCCATGGCATCGTGGAATTTCTTCTAGTATTTGGATGTAAACCGGGTGTCACGATCAGACACAATAGACACCGGCACACCATGACGAGTTACAATTTCCTTGATAAACAGATCAACCAACCTCTTAGATGAATATGTCTCGCTGATCGGTAGGAAGTGAGCACTCTTCGTCAAGCGGTCAACAATCACCCATATAGCATCATACCCTTTCGGAGTACGCGACAGCTTTGTAATGAAATCCATAGTGATGTGCTCCCACTTTCATTCCAGTATATCCAAAAGTTGGATCTTCCCATACGGCTTTTAATGCTCTGCCTTCACTTGCAAGCAAGTAAGGCACTTACTCACATACTCCACTACGTCGCGCTTCATACCCGGCCACCAATAATCTTTCTTCATGTCTTTGTACATCTTTGTAGCATCGGGATGAATAGAGTATCGAGTCTTATGAGCTTCATCCTTCACCCGTAGATCTCCAAGACGAGGAATCCACATTCGTCCAAACCGGGTTCTAACACTAACTGTGTTTTCACCCAACTCCGCGATCAGACCTCTCATTCTTTCAGAGTTAAGATGATCTTCTTTTAATGCCTCATCTTGAAACTCTTTGACTTGCTTCATCACATCGGAGGTCATAATCAGCTGGTACGCCTTCACCAGGATCGGCTCGGGTCTTTCCTTTTGGCTAAGGGCATCTGCCACGACGTTGGCTTTGCCCGGATGGTAATGGATCTCGCAATCATAGTCCATTATGAGCACCAACCATCGTCTCTGTCTCATGTTCAGGTCCTTCTACTCAAAGAAGTACTTCAAGCTTTTATGGTTAATGAATATGGTGCACCTCATCCTGTAGAGGTAGTGCCTCCAAATCTTTAACGCAAAGACCACGACTGCTAGCTCCAAATCATGGTAGGGTAGTTAACCTCATGAACCTTCAACTGTCGGGATGCATAGGCTATAACCTTTCCTCTCTATATTAACACAAACCCCAACCCCGAGTAGGAAGCATCAGAATAAACCACCAGATCTTCACTTCCATCGGGTAATGATAGAACAGGAGCTTGGGTCAATCTCTTCTTCAATTCTTCGAACGCCTTCTCTTGAGCTTGACTCCATACAAACTTTACATTCTTTCGGGTCAACTTGGTTAGTGGAGAAGCGATCTTAGAGAAGTCTTGAATAAACCTTCGGTAGTAGCCCGCCAAACCCAAGAAACTACGGATCTCGGATGGTGTCTTTGGAGACTTCCATTGCATCACCGCTTACACCTTTACCGGATCCACCATAATCCCCTCCGGATTCACCACGTGACCTAAGAATTGAACCTCGCGTAACCAGAACGCGCACTTGGAGAACTTGGCATACAATTTCTCCCTGCTCAACGTCTCCAACACCTCTCGAATGTGACCAGCATGCTCTCTCTCGCTCTTCGAATAAATTAGGATATCATCAATAAACACAATCACTGATTTGTCTAACATTGGCTGACACACTCGGTTCATCAAGTCCATAAAAGCAGCTGGTGCGTTGGTCAAACCAAAAGACATAACGAGGAACTCATAATGACCATAACGCATGCGAAAAGCTGTTATAGGAATATCCTGCTTTTTCACCTTTAGCTGATGGTAGCCAGATCGAAGATCTGTCCTTGAAAACCAACTGGCACCTTGAAGCTGATCAAACAAATCATCAATCCTCGGTAACGGGTAACGATTCTTCACCGTCAACTTATTTAGTTCACGGTAGTCTATACACATCCTCATACTACCGTCTTGCTTCTTCACGAATAAGACCGGAGCACCCCAAGGAGAGATACTGGTCTAATAAACCCTTTATCAAGCAGTTCTTGCAATTGCTCCATCAACTCTTTCATCTCAGTCGTAGCCAACTAATACGGTGCCTTGGCAACAGGTTGGGCACCTGGTATCAAATCAATCTGAAACTCGATCTCACAATCTGGTGGCACTGCTAGTAAGTCTTCGGGGAACACATCCGAAAAATCACACACCACCGGTACATCAGACAGTTGTGCTGTTGGTGTATCCACATGCTTCACATAAGCCAAGTAGGCGCTACATCCACGCCTCATACACTTTCCCGCCACCGCCATTGAGATTACTTTCAGAATCGTGGTAACCCGATCACCGTAAACCGTTATCGAGCTACCGTCGGGCGTTGTCAAACCAATTATCTTCTTGCGACACACAATGTTCGCCTCATAATCCGCTAACCAATCCATCCCAAGAACCAAATCGAAACCACCTAAGGTTATCAAGAATGGTCTAACAGGAAACTTATGACCTTCTAGTTCCACTTCACAGTCCTCTATCAACACGTCTACTACTAACCGACAGCTTAGTACAGAAAGTGTGACACCTCACAATATCAAGCAAAGAACATTGTGGGTTTACTGTCACATTAGTGTGACAGTTCAGATGATACAGATGGATTTAATGAACAAAGTTTTAGAAACATTCAAGATATTCCCAAATCAGATTGGAAACCTAAGATTCTTCTTCTTGAAGATCATGTGGTAAATGTGATGGTGTGTAGCATCTGTCACCAATAGACCGTCAATCAGCATTAAGCTCGTTAACTCACCGTGTGTGTATTAACGACCCTCATGTATGTTCATAGTCTATTTATCATGTTAACCGTATTATCTTCGTGTACATGTCCCATGTGTGTTAACTATCCTTATGTATTTATTATTTATATATATATATATCGTTCTAGCCGAATTTTTCGTATACACATTCGTGTTAACCATAATAATAATAATAATAATAATAATAATAACAATAAAAAATAATAATAATAATAAGTTCATGGGGCATTCTGTCATTTTTGAAACTATAAAAACAAGTTACAACATAAAATAATAAATAGCTCAAGCCCCAGGGACTATGTGTGTAACTTTTAATTTTCAAAACCAACCCCCCGCCCAAACCCCGTATTTCCGGCGCACTGTTCCGGCCGAACTCCGGCCAGACGCCGGCGACCACCAAAACCACATAAAAACTCAGTTTTTACAGCCCAAATTACACGGAACCGTTTCGTGGGAAAGATTCGAACCCTAGGCAGTCCTAAAACGCGTTGTAAACAGTAAATTAACGGCTAATTTTTCCACTTTATACCCGACCAAATCAACGGCTAATTAACCCACTTACACATCACTTTAAATCGAAATAATTCAATCAACTCGAACATTATCAATCTATAAACCGAATGCAATCTGCAATCTTAATCAAAAACACATCAAGACCCTGAAACCGGTCATCATCATCGTCGAACCTGCAACTTTACCCAACTCCAATTCTTAACCACATTCAATCAAAATTGATAAAGAGCTTTCGTTTATCATCAACCCTAGAAACTGTCTGTGCAATTAATTTGATCATCATCATCAAAATCAACACGAACCGATTTATCCCCTGTCACGGTCTGTTCTTAACTGCGTCTATCACCAAATCAAATCGAAACAGGTAATTAATCATACCTACACACTAGTTTTTGCATGGGCATTAAAAGCCCCAATATTAATTTGGACATGAACATCGATTCGATCTTCAATTTAACCCAGATCGAATTAGGGTTCTAAGGGGAATTGGGGGAAATAGGGGAACATGGTTTAAAAGCAGATGGAACCAAATACCTCCGCGGCTGAGGCCTTTGGTTCACTGGTTCCTGCGCTCCATGTCCAACAGGAGGTCCCGGGTTCGAACCCGGGCACCTGCAATTATTTTTTTTAAAAGCTTTTTAAGCCTCTAAAAATTATGAAAAAATTCTTAAAAATTATAAAAAATAAATTTTATAAACTTCCCTTATTTTAAATTTCACAAAATTATTTTCTGTAAATTTATTTTATTTAAAATCCTTAAAAATCCTTATAAAATATTATTTATAAATATTATAAATTATTATTATTTTTATAAAAATGGACTCCAAATTGTGTAATTATAAAATAATCATAGAAAATTTTAGAAATTATACAACTTACAATTTCACGAATTATTTACCAATATAACTACAAGTTATAAAATATACTTGAAATTAATTAAATTTAATATATAAATCAATAAATTTATAATTAAACTCAATATATATAACAAATCGTGTGCGTCAAACTAAACCAACCCAAATCCAATCAACTATATCTATTCGCATCGAATACATATTAAAGACTTAAATACAATTATTACATAGGTAATGATCGTGTTTGATCGTGCATTGCTATATTCTGTGAAGGTTTTGTTCATTTCATTATCAATTCAATCAAGGTGAGTTTCGTGACCCCTTTTTATGCTTATACAAGTTTTCATTGTTTTCAATCAATGGGGAAAAGTATGCTCACCCGTTTTCAATGCTGTACATCATATATTCTATTTTCATACTTGGAATCAATGTGATACTGTTTTGCATGCATACATGGTGTTATTCTATGGATCATTCTTACAACCATTAATTCCTGGGTTAGGAACCAACGGTTAGGTATTGGTAGTACTACTGGGTTGACACCCCCACCCTTTGACGATTGGTTAACTTGCGAGTTACCAACACAACTTCCAGCAATCAGGCCAAGGGTGAATATATTCTGTCTAATTTATATGCATAACGTCATTAGGTTTGTTTGTCTAAAACACATGTTATGTGGTTTGTGCTTGCAGTATGATTCCACATCAAATTCTATACAGCATCAATTACATGTTTTCAATTTAAACCTGCGGAACTCACCAACATTATGTGTTAACATTTTTGAGCATATCTTTTCAGGTGATCATAATCAAAGAGGATAGCTAGAGCTGATGCCTTAGCAGAGACCCTTAGGATTTCAATAGGCTTGCATTAGTATTGTACATCGTTTGTTTTCATTTATGAACAATGTGTATGTTAAATTCTTGAATAAATAAGACTATGATAGTCGTGGAACGGACTAACCACGACACAAGTCACCATTGTGTCGGGTGACGTCATGACACGAGGATTTTGCATATATTATGTCTCTGTAATTATACCAAGTTTATGACGATCCTGTCCGTCGCATCCTCGTGTTTCCGCTATAAGCGAGGGTGTGACAGATTGGTATCAAAGCCTTGGTTATAGAGAATTAGGTGGAGAATTCGACCTAGACTATAACCTAAGAACCTTCATATAGAATGCATACTAGGGATTATGTGCATTTGATTTTACCTAAATGTCCTTCATGATTTGTGTGACACATAGACACCCGTATCCTGGATTTCCTGGCAAAAGGCATACGGGCTAAGGCAAGCGTATTCGTATAAATCTCATTGCAAGACCCGTTACGCTACCTGGGGATTTCTGGGATGAGTGATAAACTATGGTCAATACACAAGTCTATAAGGCAAATGGGTCAAGTATATTGAGTCTATGAACTTAATATACAGGTATGTTCCTACATACTTGATTTTATACATATACACGTGTTATCTGAACATCCCAAGGAAGACATTATTACTCTTAGTCTTTCTCCATGGGATACTTTGATACTAGAATTTTACGCTTGTATGCGCACAACATCATATTATTAGGGAACTTTGGTGATCACGCGTAATGTTGATCTTGGATATTAAATCCGACCCTATCATGGTTATGACTGAAATCTTTGAATGTATGACGGATATGCAGTTATCATTAGACATAATGTGCTTATATGCTTACTTGCTATTACATGCTATTATTGGAATACTGGCTCATGGACATGAGGACATTACATTATTTGTGCTTGATGAATCTAAATAATACTATGATGTTAACTTGGGGTAAGTGAAGCTAAGGGTGATCATGCAAGGTAAATTACCATTACGGGTGCACACGTAATTGCAATTCACCATGCATGAGAAGTCTGGCTAATCTTACCATGAGGTAACAATCATGAGTATCACAAGTTTCTATACCCTAGGGTGCTAGGGTCATAATTCTAGTAAGTCCTTGTTGAAGGCAATCAAACATTATCAACATTTACTCAAGCCTTCATGGTATTTCCAATCACGATATTGACCTTATGAGACATTCCTCCACTTAGCGTTTCAGTAACTACTGATTAATGCTTAAAATGAAAGTGGAATACATGAATGTAGAGGAGTAATGATACTCTCTACTCATACAAAACGTTATTCTTTGAGTAGGTGCTAAGGAAAATTAAGATGTTATGTAACTAGTTTAAGTATTATTCAAGGTATATCGTGGATGTGGTGGGAACGCTGCGGGGAACCCTATATATAAACATCACCGGTATACTAAGAATGTGCTTAATTGGGCTACATAATAATCTTGATGGACCGAAGCATAGGTTATAAGGAATTGATGAGTGAAATCATGCGGTAACTAAAGTTCATATCTTTCTGTAGTTAGAAGATGGCGCCTAAAAGAGTCACCCGTAGAACAAACCAAGAAGCTGAAGCCCCACAAAACAGGAGAAGGGGTAGACCATCAAGAGCTGGTGGTGCTCCAGCCGACAATAATAAGGAAACTGGCAATCCTGATATAGCTGCTATGATTGCTCAGCAGCTAGCTGCATTGGTTCCTACCATTGTGACGCAAGTAAGCAACACCCTGTTGAATCATCCTCTTCACAGGGATCATAACACCAATGGCCAACATAACCAAGGGGTAGTGGATGATATTGGCATTGGTGGAACAAATGGAAACGAAACTGGTGTCAACCATACCAAACGGGGATGCACATATAAAGAATTTATGGCTTGCAAACCCCACGAATTCGATGGGAAAGGCGGAGCGATAGCCTTGACCAGATGGATCGAGAAGATGGAGGCAGTAATCGACATTAGTGAATGCCTCGACAGTCAACGGATCAAATATGCCACCTGCTCACTGCAAGGCAAGGCATTAACCTGGTGGAACACCCAGGTTCAGGCAAGAGGAAGGGAGTCTGCAATGCAGAAGACCTGGGATGAGTTTAAGGCATTAATTTCTGAGGAATACTGTCCTCTTAATGAAATGCAGAAACTCGAACAAGAATTCTGGAATCACGCGATGGTGGGGGCTGGACACGCAGCGTACACCGATCGATTTCATAAATTGGCAAGATTGGTTCCGCATTTAGTCACACCGGAATCCAAGAGAATCGAGAGGTACATTTGGGGACTTGCGCCTTAAATTCGAGCACTGGTAACAGCAGCTGCTCCTCCTACAATCCAGAGCGCAATTTTGAAGGCTGGCGCTCTTACTGACGAAATGGTGAGAACCGGATTGCTGGGGAAGGGAACCGAGAAGAGAAAGGAGTTCGAGTCTAACACTAGAAGATCCGATAAGAAGGCTAAACAGCCCGAAGTTTTGTGGCTGTAACCCAAGAAAAGAAGGATTACACAGGATCGCACCCCAAGTGCAACAAGTGTAATTATCACCATTTCCCAGCAAGGTCGTGTCGGGAATGCACAAACTGTAGGCGTTTGGGTCACTGGGTGAAGGATTGTAGGATTGCACCAAACCTGGTAGCACCCATCAATGCGGTTAACCCCGCTGGGAATGCCAGGGCATGCTATGAATACGGAGGTCTCGATCACTTCCGAAACAAGTGCCCCCTATTGAACAGAGCACCCGGTCAACAAGGCAATAACCAGCAGCAATTACTGGCCATAGCTGGTAACCCAGGTCACGGCAATCAAGGAAATGCTGCAAGAGGACGAACCTTCGTCATTGGAGCCAATGATGTCCGCCAGGATCCCAATGTCGTCACGGGTACGTATCTTCTCAACGACCACTTCGCCTCTATATTGTTTGATACGGGAGCAGACAATAGCTTCATATCTTCTGATTTTGCACACATGCTTGACTTGAAACCGAGTAGGCTAGAAACTAGCTTTTCCGTAGAAATGTCCAATGGTAGATTCGTACAAGCAGATAAGATCATTAGACAGTGCTCCATAATACTAGAAGACCATGCCTTCGACATAGATTTAATACCTTTCGAGTTAGGGAGCTTCGACGTAATTGTGGGAATGGATTGGTTATCGAAGCACGGAGCCGATATCGTTTGTCGGGAGAAAGTAGTACGAATTCCCACGCCTAATGGGGAGGTACTCAAAATTCAAGGAGAATGACCAGGAAGAACTCTGAAGCTTATTTCCTGCATGAAGACGCGTCGATGTCTACGGAAGCAATGCTACGCACTCCTGGCTCATGTTGTAGAAAAGAAGGAAGAAGGCATCAAGTTGGCAGATATTTCAGTGGTGTGAGATTATCCGAAAGTATTTCCTGATGATTTTTCGGGTTTACTTCCTCTACGACAGGTGGAATTTCGTATCGAGTTGGTTCCTGGAGCTACGCCGATAGCAAAGGCACCATATCGACTAGCACCATCTGAAATGCAGGAATTATCCAGCCAACTACAAGAGCTGTTGGAGAAGGGATTCGTTCGGCCAAGTCATTCACCACGGTTCTATTTGTCAAGAAGAAAGACGGGTCATTTCGTATGTGTATCGATTATCGCGAGTTGAACAAGTTGACTGTGAAAAATCGATACCCTCTTCCCAGAATTGATGATCTGTTTGATCAATTACAAGGAGCTTCGTATTTCTCCAAGATTGATATTCGATCTGGATATCATCAACTGAGAGTTTTGAGGATGACATACCGAAAACAGCATTCAGGACTCGTTACGGGCACTATGAGTTCTTAGTCATGCCGTTCGGGTTGACTAATGCACCAGCTGTGTTCATGGATTTGATGAATCGAGTGTGCAAACCATACTTAGATAAGTTCATAATCGTGTTCATAGACGATATACTTATCTATTCTCGTCATAATCGTGTTCATAGACGATATACTTATCTATTCTCGTTCGAAAGAGGACCACGAGAAACACCTTCGAGCAATTCTAGAATTGTTGCGGGAAGAGAAGCTTTTCGCCAAATTCTCGAAGTGTGAATTCTGGCTTCAAGAAGTGAAGTTTTGGGCCATGTGGTTAACAAAGATGGAATTCACGTGGACCCTGGCAAGATTGAAGCGATGAAGAAATGGGATACACCCCAAACACCTTCCGAGATACGGCAATTCTTAGGATTGGCCGGATACTATCGTCGCTTCATCGCGAACTTCTCAAAAATCGCACAACCCAGAAGGATAAGAAGTTTGATTGGGGACATGCACAAGAACAAGCTTTCCAAACGTTAAAGGAAAAGCTGTGCAATGCTCTAATATTGTCCCTTCCGGACGGAACAGACGACTTCGTGGTGTATTGCGATGCTTCGCATCAAGGATTGGGATGTGTGTTATTGCAAAAAGATAAGGTGAATGCATACGCCTCACGACAACTAAAAGTGCACAAGAAGAACTACACAACTCATGATTTAGAGTTGGGCGCTGTAGTATTTGCACTTAAGATATGGAGGCACTATCTGTATAGAACCAAATGCATCATCTATACCGATCATAAGAGCATTCAACACATCCTAAATCAGAAAGAGCTCAACATGCGACAACGACGATGGGTAGAACTACTTAGTGACTACGATTGCGAAATCGGTATCATCCGGGGAAAGCAAATGTGGTGGTTGATGCCCTCAGTCATATAGAACGCGTAAAACCACTACGGGGTAGAGCTTTGGGATTGACTATTCAAACGAACTTGAAAGCTCAAATCCAAAGTGCGCAAAGTGAGGCTCTAAAAGAAGAAAACCTGCGGGAGAAGAATTCTGAGGGTTGGATAAACAAATGAATCGCAAGGATGACGGCGTACATTATTTCATTGATCGCATATGGGTTCCCAAACGGGGAGGTGTACGTACACTAGTCTTGGATGAAGCACACAAGACTCGATATTCTGTTAATCCCGGTGCAGACAAGATGTACCACGATCTGAAGGATCTGTACTGGTGGTCGGGTATGAAGAAAGATATTGCTCTATATGTGAGCAAATGCTTGACGTGTTCAAAGGTCAAAGCTGAACACCAGAAACCATCGGGATTATTGCAACAACCCAAAATACCGAGTGGAAATGGGAGAACATCACTATGGATTTCATTACTAAACTCCCGAGAACGCCAAGCGGGCACGACTCGATATGGGTCGTAGTGGATCGACTGACTAAATCCGCTCATCTCTTGCCTATCCGAGAAGACTATAAAATGGATAAGCTGGCAAGATTGTACATCAAAGAGGTCGTGACACGGCACGGAGTGCCGGTGTCAATCATATCCGACGAAGACAGTCGATTTACTTCACGCTTTCGGTAGACGTTGCAGAGAGCGATGGGCACTCGACTGGATATGAGTACAGCTTATCACCCTCAGACAGACGGCCAAAGTGAACGCACAATACAGACGCTTGAGGACATGCTACGGGCATGTGTCATTGATTTTGGTGGCAGTTGGGATACTCATTTACCGTTGATTGAGTTTTCCTACAATAACAGTTACCATACTAGTATTGGGTGTGCACCATACGAAGCGTTGTATGGCCGAAAATGTAGATCATATGTATGTTGGGCCGAGATTGGCGAGAGTCAACTAACAGGTCCCGAAATCATACAAGAAACAACTGATAAGATCATTCTAATCAAAGACAGACTTAAAGCGGCTAGAGATCGTCAAAAGAGCTATGCCGACAACCGTCGGAAGCCGTTAGAGTTTAACATTGGGGATCGAGTGTTACTTAAAGTCTCTCCTTAGAAAGGGATTGTTCGGTTTGGAAAGAAGGGGAAGTTAGCCCCGAGATATATTGGACCATTTGAGATCACAGAGAGGATCGGTCCAGTGGCATATCGATTAAAGTTGCCACAAGAGCTTGGCAGTGTGCATGATACTTTCCATGTATCGAACCTCAAGAAGTGTTTAGCTGACGAATCACTTCACGTGCCTATTGAGGATAGCAAGATTGATTAAAGTCTCCATTTTATGGAGGAACCTATTGAGATCATGGACCAAAAGGTCAAGAAGTTGAGACGCAGTAAGATACCTATTGTTTGTGTGAGATGGAATTCCAAACGAGGTCTAGAGTTTACATGGGAACGAGATGATCAGATGAGACTCAAATATCCTCATCTGTTCAAGGATGACACTCTTGGACCTAGCACCAGTTGAATTTCGGGATCGAATTCCCTCAACTGGGGGATACTGTGACACCTCACAATATCAAGCAAAGAACATTGTGGGTTTACTGTCACATTAGTGTGATAGTTTAGATAATACAGATGGATTTAGTGAATAAAGTTTTAGAAACATTCAAGATATTCCCAAATCAGAAAGGAAACCTAAGATTCTTCTTGTTGAAGATCATGTGGTGAATGTGATGGTGTGTAGCATCTGTCACCAATAGACCGTCGATCAGCATTAAGCTCGTTAACTCACCGTGTGTGTATTAACGACCCTCATGTATGTTTATAGTCTATTTATCATGTTAACCGTATTATCTTCATGTACATGTCCCATGTGTGTTAACTACCCTTATGTATATATATATATATATATATATATATATATATATATATATATATATATATATCGTTCTAGCCGAATTTTTCGTATACACATTCGTGTTAACCATAATAATAATAATAATAATAATAATAATAATAATAATAATAATAATAATAATAATAATAACAATAATAACAATAATAATAAAAATAATAATAATAATAATAAGTTCAGGGGGCATTCTGTCATTTTTGAAACTATAAAAACAAGTTACAACATAAAATAATAAATAGCTCAACCCAGGGACCATTTGTGTAACTTTTAATTTTCAAAACCAACCCCCGCCCAAACCCGTATTTCCGGCGCACTGTTCCGGCCGAACTCCGGCCAAACGCCGGCGACCACCAAAACCACATAAAAACTCAGTTTTTACAGCCCAAACGGAACCGTTTCGTGGGAAAGATTCGAACCCTAGGCAGTCCTAAAACGCGTTGTAAACAGTAAATTAACGGCTAATTTTTCCATTTTATACCCGACCAAATCAAACGGCTAATTAACCCACTTACACATCACTTTAAATCGAAATAATTCAATCAACTCGAACATTATCAATCTACAAACCGAATGCAATCTGCAATCTTAATCAAAAACACATCAACACCCTGAAAACGGTCATCATCATCGTCGAACTTGCAACTTTACCCAACTCCAATTCTTAACCACATTCAATCAAAATTGATAAAGGGCTTTCGTTTATCATCAACCCTAGAAACTGTCTGTGCAATTAATTTGATCATCATCAACAAAATCAACACGAACCGATTTATCCCCTGTCGCGGTCTGTTCTTAACTGTGTCTATCACCAAATCAAATCGAAACAGGTAATTAATCATACCTACACGCTAGTTTTTGCATGGGCATTAAAAGCCCCAACATTAATTTGGAGATGAACATCGATTCGATCTTCAATTTAACCCAGATCGAATTATGGTTCTAAGGGGAATTGGGGGAAATAGGGGAACATGGTTTAAAAGCAGTTGGAACCAAATACCACCGCGGCTGAGGCCTTTGGTTCACTGGTTGCTGCGCTCCATGTCCAACAGGAGGTCCCGGGTTCGAACCCGGGCACCTGCAATTATTTTTTCTAAAAGCTTTTTAAGCCTCTAAAAATTATGGAAAAATTTTTAAAAATTATAAAAATAAATTTTATAAACTTCCCTTATTTTAAATTTCACAAAATAATTTTCTGTAAATTTATTTTATTTAAAAACCTTAAAAATCCTTATAAAATATTATTTATAAATATTATAAATTATTATTATTTTTATAAAAATGGACTCCAAATTGTGTAATTATAAAATAATCATAGAAAATTTTATAAATTATACAACTTACAATTTCACGAATTATTTACCAATATAACTACAAGTTATAAAATATACTTGAAATTAATTAAATTTAATATATAAATCTAAATTTATAATTTAACTCAAATATATATAACAAATCGTGTGCGTCAAACTAAACCAACCCAAATCCGATCAAATATATCTATTCGCATCAAATACATATTAAAGACTTAAATACAATTATTACATAGGTATTGATCATGTTTGATCGTGCATTGCTATATTCTATGAAGCTTTTGTTCATTTCATTATCAATTCAATTCAAGGTGAGTTTCTTGGCCCCTTTTTATGCTTATACAAGTTTTCATTGTTTTCAATCAATGGGGAAAAAGTATGTTCACCCGTTTTCAATGCTGTACATCATATATTCTATTTCATACTTGGAATCAATGTGATACTGTTTTGCATGCATACATGGTGTTATTCTATGGATCATTCTTACAACCATTAATTCCTGGGTTGGGAACCAACGGTTATGTGATGACCCTAAAAATATTTTATTATTATATATAGTACGTCGAAAAATTTTCTTCATTTTATTACGTGACAACCCTAAAATTTATAATTAATATTAATTATACTTTTTTCATGCATATTAAATATATAATACACATATGCAATTATATATCTGGAAAATGAAACAAGCAAGTTTGTGTACGAATAATTTTATGTATGATATGTATATATATACGTACCTTATATACATATATAACTTTGGACTCATAAAATGATATATATTATGGGTGTACGAATGCATGGTTGCATACATACATATATATGAAAACCTTACGTATGCATGTTGCTTGCATGTGTATATATTTATAATTTACGTATGTACGTATGTTTATATGTCTGAAAACTCACACCTACGTATGTATATGTATAAATTTTTACGTATGCATGTTTGTATACATGAAAAATTTTGAATGCCATAGTATATATATGTAAGTTTATATGTTTATAAAGGTCATTAATGAGAGGTATCTTCATATATATATATATATATATATATATATATATATATATATATACATAGCTTACTTCTATATATGTATATATATATACTTACGGATATATATATATATGTACATATGAACATATCAAGATTTAACTAAACTAAATCAAAACAACCAAAACCCTAAAAACTAAAACCTAAAACTAACACCCAAACCACCCTCCCAAACACCCTCGGTTTTCCTTTCATAATTTCACACCATTACAACCACTAACCTAAAGTATTATCCATTGAATAAATACTAGTCAATTAAAGTCCAAGTTTCATGTCTTATGAACAAAAAGAAAAGCAACCTAGCCTCGGTTCCATGCACCAAAACCGCCACCCTACCCAACTATTCACACTTTAAAAGTCAAAACCTAGCCTATCTCCTAGATAACTTGTTCCATTTTGTTTCTTTCTTAAAACCGACACATGCATCTCAATCCATGCATTCATCTCACCAAGACCCATCACCATGCACCTATACTTCTTAATTTCATACCCATGCCTCGGCTTCTTGTCCTCATAAACCACAAACCGCCACCACATCATTCCAACATCAAAGCATTCACACCATACCCCTCTCCTTTAACTGCCACCTTAGCTAGAGGGGTTGAGTAAGCAAATCTACAAGTGTTGACTCATCTAGACTACATGATGACTCAGTAAGCCTAAGACTACTCTCTTGTATGCATAAAAAGGTCTCTTGACAGCCACCTTCCCTTGTTCCTCGACTTAAATACAAACAACCAAACATTACCTTATCTCTCTCGGATCTATATACACACATCATCATCATTCGACCATTTCACCACCACATCCAGCCACCTTCTGTCCCTCTCACCCTCAGTTGTTTCATCAACATCACCACCATCTACTGCCTTCTTTCTCGGTTATAACAAACAACAACAAACAACACCAACAACAACACTCGACAACCCCAAACCAACAACCATAAACCACGCACCACCAGCACTCTACAGCCTTGTTCTCGGATTCCAGAGGTGAAACACCATCAAGATCATCATTCAAAGGTGATAAAAGGTTTAGTTACACATATGTTAACAAAACATATATATATATATATATATATATATATATATATATATATATTATATATACCTACATATTGATATGTATGTATAAAAAGGGCATAGCCACCCGAAACCAATTTTAGGAAATTTTAAACCACAAATCTTGAATAATAAGTTGCAAAACTCAGGAACTTATAATTTAGAAAGATATATTTGAATTTTACAAAATATATCATAATTATTAAGAAAAATCAAATAAATATTAAATGAAAGCAATTATGGGAATAAACATTGAAAAATTCTTGTTTTTATTCTGAAATAATAAACTGGAAACTTTGATAAAATTTTGATAAGTAAAATAATTTATATAAATTATTTTATAATGGAAAATAGAAGAAAATATCAAAAATAGAAATAAGTTTGGGAGAATTCTGATAAAATTATAGAATGATTCTTTTGAGGTATAAAAGCCCCTGGAATTATTTCAGAATTTTATTCCTTGTTATAGTAAGGATATGAATTTTTATATTTTCTGCAATAAATAAATTGTAATAAATACTTAAAGTACATAATAAATTCGGATATAACAATAGATGAAATATTAAAGAAAATAATGTAGAATATATTATTTTCATAAATTATGGAGCAGTATGAATATTTTTACTAAATATGTCAATTATTGTGAAAATTACAGAAACTAATCTGTTATGAGAATTATGGAGCAGTATGAATATTTTTACTAATTTTATTTTGGAAGTCTTCTTTAAAATTGTGGGAATGTTTCGTAAACAGAAGCTATTTTTAACTATTTATGGGAATATTATGAAATTTACAGAAAATAATCTGTCAAGAGTTGAATTCTATAAAAATTATGTGATGTTACTGACTTTTTGGAAAAAAATATATGAAATATTGAGGATTTATTGGACAGGATAAGGTATTATGATGAATATTAAGAATATTGTGGGATTTATGGGAAATAATTTGTGAAGGATTTGAAGTTGTGAAAATTACGAGAAGTTACAGGTTATTCAAGCTTATGTTTTACCAAATTTGGTAATTTTTGGACATCAATAGCTATTTTGTGTGATTTTTGAATAAATCACAACCTATTAGTTCGAATGAGGTACCGGTCAATATTATTAGTAGCAGCTACTTAGGAGAATATTTGCACTAACCGGATGAGGGCTACTGCTATTTTCCTGCATCTAACCGAATGAGGGTTAGGATGTAATATTATCTGATTTTATGATTATTTAATGACTGTATGATTATGTTGTGAGCAGGTTTGGTTGTAATTGATACATCAACAAAATATTTTATCTGGATTAAATCTATGTTCTCACCAACATTTTTGTTGACTGGTTTAAGTGTACTTTTTCAGGAAATGAGTAACACGTTTGATTTCAGCTTTAAGGTTCATGATGGTTGGGGCGAAGTTATAGGACGGGTCTGTGTAACACTGACCGTTAACATCGTTGACGGGGCTGTGTACGTGGACGCGCATTTTCATAGATTTTAAGCATGCTGTAACTTAGTTGTAATTGATTACATCAATTTTGTATATTATGTAAAAGATATAATCTCGAATATTAAGTAATAAAAAGCATGTCTGTATTATGTTTCGGTTATATCTGTGTTTATTTAATATAAACCTCTGCACTCTGATAAAAGCTAGTCACATTCCATCCGTCTCGTTCACGCTTCTGCCGGGATGTGACAGGTTGGGATCTGATAAATAACTAGACTATAACCATAAGCTCAAAATACTTTATGATTTTATGTGAATTTATATGAATTAGGTGAAATTTTATGATTTATATTCTAACAAAAATTTTGATAAGTTAATGACTAACTCATTTTGTGAAATATTGTTAAGAAATTTTAGAGTATGAACTCAGATAGTTATCACTATGAAGCCGATCCTTTAGGAGATCCATACCATAGCAGCCCTAAGGAAATAGTGCCTGAATCAGAACCGCAGAAATGTTTCCCCAACTGGAATGGAGAATACCTCAAAGTTTTATGTTAGACGTGCATCAGTGCAAAGGGGAGGATATACAATTATAACTCCTAGGAAAAAGGTAAAACGTGGAAACAAGTTTAAAGCTATACCAACTGAGGATATAGAGACAAAACCTCCTGATTCTCCTATAAATGAAGATAAAGTTATTAAACCAAAGTTGGATCAGGTGAAAACAGCCCGACAGACTCTTAAGAAACTTAAGAAGATACAGCTGGGAATTTGGAAAATCCAAAAGGATATTAAGAAGCTCAAGACACCCATGCAAAGTCTTTTTACCAGGATGTGGAAATGGTTCGGTAGAAACTAATAGTTATAGTTTAACTTGTTAGAATAAAAAGAAATAAGAGCTTAACTAATATATGTATTTTGTGTTAACATGTTTGTTTGACTTATGTTAAATAATTTTGTTTTAAAAATATTTATTTATGATACTGACATTAAAATTCACTATAGTGAATCATGCGGCCAAAAAGAAACACTCAACCTGTCCGGAGAACAGCTCGAGTGGGGCGACCCAGAACCAAACTCGGGGAAGAAACACCCGTGAACCCTGTGAACCCTGATACCACTAAAAATGATAGGATATCTCAGATAGTAGCCCAACAACTGGAAGCTACCCTACCTACTTTAATTACCCAACTTCAGCAAAATCTGAATATTGGAACTACCTCAAACCCACCAGCAGGACTTGAAAACATAAACATGGAAGAACAACAGGAAGAAGAAATCCTAAATGGAATGTCAAAAGGATGCTCCTACAAAACTTTTATGTCCTGTAGACCTCGGGAATTCGATGGAAAAGGTGGAGCAGTACAAGCGTTAAGATGGCTAGATGACATGGAAGGAGTCCTGGAAATCAGTAACTGTGCTGAAAACTTCAAGACACTATTTGCTTCCCATTCCCTTAAAGGAGAAGCACAATCCTGGTGGAAAATGGAGGTACACCCTAGAGGTAGAGATATTATGAATAAGCTAAGTTGGGAAGAATTTAGAAACCTTATGATAGAAAAATACTGCCCATACAATGAAATAGAAAAACTAGAGGCTGAATTCTTAGCATTAGAGATGAAAGGATCTGCACACCTGGAGTACACTGATAGGTATAATGAATTATACAGATTAGTACCACATTTGATAACCCCGGAATCAAAAATAATAGGAAGGTATATTTGGGGATTAGTGCCACAATAAGAGGACTAGTGAAATCTGCTAGAACCAAAACCTTCCAAGAAGCAGTAATCTTGTCAGGAAGTCTGACAGATGAAATGATCAGGAATGGATCATTAGGTCACCAACAGGTAGGAGAGAAAAGGAAATGGACTGAAAATCATCCTGGAAAAAGATTTGGAGAAAGTTCTTAGAAAAGAGTAGCCCGACCTTTATCAAGAAACTTTCTAGGAACAACTCAAGGGAAGAAAATAGAAAAACCACCACAGTGTAACATCTGTCAAAGATTTCATACAGGAAACTGTATGACAGTGGTATGTTATAACTGTAAAAGGAAGGGACATGTTTCTCGAGACTGTAAAAACCCTACTAACCCAAAAACCGTCTACTTTCAATGTGGAAGTGAAAATCATTTCCGGAACGAATGTCCACAGCGAAAGGGTAAGACTCCAGCTAACCAGAACAACCCCCGTGGAAGGGCATTTGTGATACAAGCTGATGAGGCACGTCATGAACCAGAAGTAGTTACGGGTACGTTCCTTATCAATAACCAGTACGCTAAAGTATTATTTGATACAGGAGCAACCCGCAGTTTTGTTTCACATACTTTTAGACCAGCAATTAATTCAGCATCTGAAAAATTACGTGATATTTATATGATAGAATTAGCTGATGGTAAGATAATTGAAGCTGATGAAATTATTCCTAACTGCATCTTGAATTTAGATGAGTATTGCTTTGATATAAATCTGATACCTATTAAGTTAGGAGGATTTGATATCGTAGTAGGAATGGATTGGTTAAGTGCAAATCATGTTGAAATCATTTGTGATAAGAAAAAGATTAAGATTCCTTTGGCTAAGGAAAATAAAATTCTCTGCATTTATGGTGATCAGCCAAATAATACAGTGAAACTGATTACATGTGAAAAAGCACGAAAATACCTCAACAAGAATTGTTTAGCATTCTTGGCCCATATTGTTGATACAAAACTTGATAAGGAAAATTTGGAAAGTGTTCCTGTTATAAATGAATATGCTGATGTGTTTCCTGATGAACTACCTGGATTACCACCCCCTCGTCAGGTAGAATTTAAAATAGAGTTGATACCGGGAACAGCCTCTATTGCCAAAGCACCCTATCGTTTAGCACCAACTGAGATGAAAGAACTTATGACTCAGTAACAGGAATTGTTAGATAAAGGATTCATACGTCCTAGTGTATCCCCTTGGGGAGCACCAGTCCTATTTGTTAAAAAGAATGATGGAGCCTTTAGAATGTGTATTGATTATAGGGAACTTAATAAGGTTACTATAAAGAATAGGTATCCACTCCCTAGAATTGATGATCTGTTTGACCAACTGCAGGGATCTAGTTATTTTTCAAAAATAGACTTAAGATCTGGATATCATCAATTAAGGGTACAAGAAGATGACATTTCTAAGACTGTTTTTAGAACTAGATATGGTCATTATGAATTCCTTGTGATGCCATTTGGGTTAACCAATGCTCCAGCAGTATTTATGGACTTAATGAATAGAGTGTGTAAACCTTACCTAGATAAATTTGTTATAGTCTTCATTGATGACATTCTAATTTATTCTAAGAGTAAGGAAGATCACGAACAACACCTCAGGTTAACCTTGGAATTGTTACAAAAAGAAAAGTTGTATGCAAAATTTTCCAAATGTGAATTTTGGAAAAGAGAAGTACAATTCCTTGGGCATATAGTCAACCAAAATGAAATTCAGGTTGATCCAGCAAAAATAGAAGCAGTTAAGAAATGGCAAATTCCAAAAACTCCGACAGAAATACATTAATTTTTAGGTTTAGCAGGATATTCCAGGAGATTTATAGAAAACTTCGCAAGAATAGCTCAACCATTGACAGAATTGACTTAGAAAGATAAAAAGTATGTATGGGAAGAAAAACAGAATAAGGCCTTTGAACTCCTTAAGAGTAAATTATGTAATGCACCTGTGTTAGCTTTACCTGAAGGAACAGATAATTTCATAGTCTACTATGATGCCTCTCGTCAAGGTTTTGGATGTGTTTTGATGCAAAAAGATAAGGTAATTGCATATGCATCTAGACAACTTAGAGGTAGTGAAAAGAATTACACCACCCATGATCTAGAGTTAGGAGCTGTAATATTTGCACTGAAAATTTGGAGACATTACTTATATAGATCTAAGTGTATAATATATACGGACCACAAAAGTTTGCAACACATCTTTGATCAGAAGATGTTAAATATGAGGCAAAGAAGATGGGTAGAGTTATTAAGTGATTATGACTGTGAAATTAGGTATCACCCAGGGAAAGCCAATGTAGTAGCTGATGCTTTAAGTAGAAAAGAAAGAACAAAACCTCTACGGGTACGAGCAATGAAAATGGAACTACGCTCAGATCTGTTAAGACAAATCCAGGAAGCTCAACAACAAGACTTGCTGACACTAAAAGGGCAAAGGAAAGATTTAAAAGAAGAAGCAGATGGAATTCTGAAATTCAACGGAAGAATCTGGATACCCGACAACAAACTAATTAGAACAACTGTTCTGCAGGAAGCTCACAAGCCAAGATACCCTATACACCCAGGAAATAATAAAATGTATAAAGACTTGAAAAGCCAATATTGGTGGCCAGGTATGAAAAGATCAGTTGGAGAATTTGTGGAACAATGTGATGTTTGCTCCAGAATAAAAGCTGAATATCAGAAGCCCTCAGGATACTTGCAACGACCAGAAATCCCAGAATGGAAATGGGATCAAATTACCATGGATTTCATAACTAAGTTACCCAGGACTAGAAATGGATACGACACAATTTGGGTTATAGTAGATAGGCTAACTAAGTCTGCTCATTTCTTACCTATTCGAGAAGATTACAAGATTGAGAGGCTAGCAAGGATTTACATAAAAGAAATTGTATCTAGGAACGGAATACCTGTATCTATTATATCAGATAGAGATAGTAGATTTACTTCCAGATTCTGGAAAACCTTACAAAAAGCTTTAGGGACTCAAATAAACTTAAGTATAGCTTATCATCCACAAACTGATAGACAGAGTGAAAGAACAATACAAACTTTGGAAGATATGTTAAGGGCTTGTGCTATAGACTTTGGTGGAAATTGGGATAGTCATTTACCTTTAATAGAATTTTCATACAATAATAGTTATCACTCTAGTATTGGATTAGCACCATTTGAAGCTTTATATGGAAGAAAATGTAGGTCACCTTTATGCTGGAATGAAATAGGTGATAGACAATTTACAGGTCCTAAACTAATCCAAGAAACCACAGACAAGATCACTGAAATTAAAAACAAGTTGAAAACAGCTCGTGATCGACAGAAAAGCTATGCAGACAGAAGGAGGAAACCATTAGAATTTTAAATTGGAGATAGAGTCTATCTGAAAATATCACCTTCTAAAGGTATCTTTCGATTTGGGAAAGCCAGTAAACTGAACCCTAGGTATATTAGTCCATTCAAGATTATTAATAGAATTGGTCATATAGCATATAAGTTGGAATTACCACAGGAATTAAGTGAAATACACAACACTTTTCACGTGTCCAACTTCAAGAAATGCTTAACTAATGAAACCCTAAAAGTACCAATTCAAGAAATACAGGTAGATAGACAACTGCATTTTATAGAAGAATCAATAGCCATTGTGGGAAAAGAAATAAAGAAGTTAAGAAGAAGTAAAATTCCCATAGTAAAAGTCAAGTGGAATGCAAAAAGAGGACCAGAATACACCTGGGAAAGGGAAGATGAGATCAAGAAAAAGTACCCGCACCTATTCAGAGGTAATATCTAGTTAAGTTTTCTAAAGCATACTCCACTGAATTTCGGGACGAAATTCTTTTAACGGGGGGAGAATGTGATAACCCTAAAAATATTTTATTATTATATATAGTACGTCGAAAAATTTTCTTCATTTTTATTACGTGACAACCCTAAAATTTATAATTAATATTAATTATACTTTTTGCATGCATATTAAATATATAATACACATATGCAATTATATATATGGAAATGAAACAAGCAAGTTTGTGTACGAATAATTTTATGTATGATATGTATATAAATACCTTATATACATATATAACTTTGGACTCATAAAATGATATATATTATGGGTGTACGTATGCATGGTTGCATACATACATATATATGAAAACCTTACGTATGCATGTTGCTTGCATGTCTATATATTTATAATTTACGTCTGTACGTATGTTTATGTGTCTGAAAACTCTCACCTACGTATGTATATGTGTAAATTTTTACGTATGCATGTTTGTATACATGAAAAATTTTGAATGCCATAGTATATATATGTAAGTTTATAGTTTATAAAGGTCATTAATGAGAGGTATCTTCATATATATATATATATATACATAGCTTACTTCTATATATGTATATATATATATATATACACTTACGGATACATATATATATGTACATATGAACATATCAAGATTTAACTAAACTAAATCAAAACAACCAAAAACCTAAAAACTAAAACCTTAAACTAACACCCAAACCACCCTCCCAAACACCCTCGTTTTCCTTTCATAATTTCACACCACTACAACCACTAACCTAAAGTATTATCCATTGAATAAATACTAGTCAAATTAAAGTCCAAGTTTCATGTCTTATGAACAAAAAGAAAAGCAACCTAGCCTCGGTTCCATGCACCAAAACCGCCACCCTACACCACTATTCACACTTTAAAAGTCAAAACCTAGCCTATCTCCTAGATAAGTTGTTTTATTTTGTTTCTTTCTTAAAACCGCCACATGCATCTCAATCCATGCATTCATCTCACCAAGACCCATCACCATGCACCTATACTTCTTAATTTCATACCCATTCCTTGGTTTCTTGTCCTCATAAACCACAAACCGCCACCATATCATTCCAACATCAAAGCATTCACACCATACCCCTCTCCTTAAAACCGCCACCTTAGCTAGAGGGGTTGAGTAGGCAAACCTACAAGTGTTGACTCATCCAGACTACATGATGACTCACTAAGCCTAAGACTACTCTCTTGTATGCATAAAAAGGGCTCTTGATAGCCACCTTCCCTTGTTCCTCGACTTAGATACAAACAACCAAACATCACCTTATCTCTCTCGGATCTATATACACACATCATCATCATTCGATCATTTCACCACCACCTCCAGCCACCTTCTGTCCCTCTCACCCTCGGTTGTTTCATCAACATCACCACCATCTACTGCCTTCTCTCTCGGTTATAACAAACAACAACAACAACACCAACAACAACACCCGACAACCCCAAACACCAAACAACCATAAACCACGCACCACCAGCACTCTACAGCCTTGTTCTCGGATTCCAGAGGTGAAACACCATCAAGATCATCATTCAAAGGTGATAAAAGATTTAGTTACACATATGTTAACAAAACATATATATATATACCTACATATTGATATGTATGTATATAAAGGCTTAGCCACCCGAAACCAATTTTGGGAAATTTTAAACCACAAATCTTGAATAATAAGTTCCAAAACTCAGGAACTTATAATTTAGAAAGATATATTTGAATTTTACAAAATATATATCATAATTAAGAAAAAAATCAAATAATATTAAATGGAAGCAATTGTAGGAATAAACATTGAAAAATTCTTGTTTTTATTCTGAAATAATAAACTAGAAACTTTGATAAAATTTTGATAAGTAAAATAATTTATATAAATTATTTTATAATGGAAAATAGAAGAAAATATCAAAAATAGAAATAAATTTAGGAGAATTCTGATAAAATTATAGAATGATTCTTTTGAGGTATAAAACCCCTAGAATTATTTCAGAATTTTATTCCTTGTTATAATAAGGATATGAATTTTTTATATATTCTGCAATAAATAAATCGTATTGAATACTTAAAGTATATAATAAATTTGGATATAATCATAGATAAAATATTAAAGCAAATAATGTAGAATATATTATTTTCATAAATTATGGAGCAGTATGAGTATCTTTACTAAATATGTCAATTATTGTGAAAATTACAGAAACTAATCTGTTATTACTTGGACTCTGAAATAATTATATGATGCTTTATTTTATTGGAGAAGTCTTCTGTAAAATTTTGGGAATTTTTCATAAAACGAAGCTATTTTTAACTATTTATGGGAATATTATGAAATTTACAGAAAATAATCTGTCAAGAGTTGAATTCTATAAAAATTATGTGATGTTACTGACTTTTTGGAAAAAATATATGAAATATTGAGGATTTATTGGATAGAATAAGGTATTATGATGAATATTGAGAATATTGTGGGATTTATGGGAAATAATTTGTGAAGGATTTGAAGTTGTGAAAATTATGAGAAGTTACAGGTTATTCAAGCTTATGTTTTACCAATTTGGTAATTTTTGGACATCAATAGCTATTTTGTGTGATTTTGAATAAATCACAACCTATTATGAATAAAGAATTTTTAGAGGCCCGAAGATGTTTCTATTAATTTTTACGGTCAATGAAAACCAGAAAAAATATTGTCTGACACTGTGAACTATCTTGTTAGGTTCAAGTGAGAAGATACGGTGAGTTCATAGCCCCATTTTCAACCGTTTGGTATTCCGTAACGTTTTGGGGGAAAAGTATACTTTTTGCGTTGATGTGTTATTTTGAAAATATTTTGTTTGCTTACTGTCATTTGCGACACAACCATTAGTTCGAATGAGGAACCGGTCAATAATATTAGTAGCAGCTACTTAGGAGAATATTTGCACTAACCGGATGAGGGTTACTACTATTTTCCTGCATCTAACCGAATGGGGGTTAGGATGTAATATTATCTGATTTTATAATTATTTCGTGACAGTATGATTATGTTGTAAGCAGGTTTGGTTGTAATTGATACATCAACAAAATATTTTATCTGGATTAAATCTATGTTCTCACCAACATTTTTGTTGACTGGTTTAAGTGTACTTTTTCAGGAAATGAGTAACACGTTTGATTTCAGCTTTGAGGTTCATGATGGTTGGGGCGAAGTTATAGGACGGGTCTGTGTAACACTGACCATCAACATCGTTGACGGGGCTGTGTACGTGGACGCGCATTTTCATAGACTTTAAGCATGCTGTAACTTAGTTGTAATTGATTACATCAATTTTGGTATATTATGTAAAAGATGTAATCTCAAATATTAAGTAATAAAAAGCATGTCTGTATTATGTTTCGGTTATATCTGTGTTTATTTAATATAAACCTCTGCACTCTGATAAAAGCTAGTCACATTCCATCCGTCTCGTTCACGCTTCCGCCGGGATATGACAGGTTAGGTATTGGTAGTACTACTGGGTTGACACCCCCACCCTTCGACGATTGGTTAACTTGCGAGTTACCAACACAGCTGCCAGCAATCAGGCCAAGGGTGAATATATTCCGTCTAATTTATATGCATAACGTCATTAGGTTTGGTTGTCTAAAACACATGTTATGTGGTTCGTGCTTGCAGTATGATTCCACATCAAATTCTATACAGCATCAATTACATATTTTCAATTTAAACCTGCGGAACTCACCAACATTATGTGTTAACATTTTGAGCATATCTTTTCAAGTGATCATAATCAAAGAGGATAGCTAGAGCTGATGCCTTAGCAGAGACCCTCAGGATTTCAATAGGCTTGCATTAGTATTGTACATCATTTGTTTTCATTTACGAATAATGTGTATGTTAAATTCTTGAATAAATAAGACTATGATAGTCGTGGAACTGACTAACCACGACACAAGTCACCATTGTGTCGGGCGACGTCATGACACGAGGATTTGCATATATTATATCTCTGTAATTATACCAAGTGTTATGACGATCCCGTCCGTCGCATCCTAGTGTTTCCGCTATAAGCGAGGGTGTGACAGAAAGCAACAGAAATAATACTTTTACTAGCTCCAGAATCGAACAACACAGAAGCTAAAGTTTGGTTCACTAGAAACGTACCGGACACAACATCAGGGTCCGTCCTAGCTTCCTCTTTTGTCATGGTGAATGCCCTGGCTCTTGCCCTCGTCCTTCACTCCTCGTCTTCTTCACTCCGGAACCCTCAGCCCTAGGCTTCTTACAATCCTTACTTACGTGGCCCTCCACACCACAGTTAAAACACGGGACCGTACGACAGTCCCTGGCTATATGCCCCGCCTTCCCACATCTGAAGCACATGTTCGATCCCAGCCTACATTCCCCACTATGCTCTCTCCCACACCTACCGCACTTCTTCATGCCCGCACCCAATGTGGCCACATGGCGGTCATCCACCCGTGCCTTCTTGTTACCCGTCGAGGCATCACCCCGACCAAACCTCTTCCCACTCCAGTTTCGATCACTACCACCCTCCTGCTACCTTCAGCCACCACTACTACAGTCCTCTCATCATATAACCTCCCTGCCAAGTCCACCGCCGACCTAAACGTGCTCTGTCGGGCAGCGATTATGTGCCTGTGGATATCCGCTGGCAAACCCTGAATGTACCTCTTAATCTTCCATGACAGAGGCGACACTTGATCTGGCACCAGACGTGCTATCTCGTTGAACTTCGTGGTGTATTGCTAATGTGTCATGGTTCCCGCCACCAGTTGTAGGAACTCCCTCTCAACCTTGTCCATCTCCCGGTGAGGGCAGAACTCCTCAATAACCAACTTCTTCAGCATCGACCATCTCATTTTTCCCAATTGCCCGACTACTCTCGGCTTGGACTATATTGTCCCACCAACAAAAGCCGAGTCCACAAATGAGTGGGTAGCAAATTTCACCTTCGGGTCTTCTCGGCACTCGCTGATATTCAGAACAGCTTCCATTTCACTCACCCATCGGTGAGCAGCAGCAACAGTGCCATTTCCATCAAAAGTAGGGGGCTTGCACCTTTAAAATGCCCCGTAGTTATAGCCTTGTGCCGGCTCTTGCACAGGCTCTTCCTCCTCCTCCTCCTCCTCATCATCTCCTCCTCATCATCATCATCATCGGAGGGAATCGTCTCAGTCTCCGGTTGCTCCCGACCTCCCGAGGACCGGTTCCTCTCTTGTCTTTCCCTTCCCCTACTGCCTTAATCACTTAGGTCACCACAGACGGTAAGATTGTCTGCATGACCTGATGCACTTCTTCAACAACCGCCTCTTTCACCAAGGCCCTCAAGTTTGCACTCTCATCACCACCCTTCGGATGAGGGGTCTCGATTTCTTCATGAACCACCTTTTCAACTCTAGGCCTTCCCCTCATGGGTCATGGCTCAGCACCACGCCCATCACGATCACCACCCCTCTAAGCTTTAGAAGATCTACCAACGACCATCATCTAACACACACTAAAAGATTCAAACACCAACACGGTCATTCAAGGGAACAGCTCAGTTTATGTCAAGTATAGTAAATCCCCAATTATAGTGGCCAGTCATGATTAGCTACTTACTTTACTCTTCATACCCCAAGCATAACCTGTCCTGACTACATCAGTATCTAAATCTACCACCAACACATAAATCACATAACATGCGCACGTAATACCGGTTAACCTTACGAAAATACCTGATGGCACGCAGCTACTCAGATTGGCATCCCTTCCCTTTCCGTCCCATTCTCAGTTTAAGTTAATGTTTATTTTGAAAAACTTTTTATAAACTTTAGCAACGTTTCATTTCACCTTAACTAAACACTTTTGCAAAACTAATACATCGTTCATTACAAAACTTGATCGTATTACAATGCAAAAATGTTAAACAAAAGAATGTCATCCAAAAAGAGCCAAGTAGCCGCCCCGTGCCATCCTCAGTAACATTACCTGCCAACTAGAAACATATAAAAGTCAGGGTTGCTGAATGAGTTCTAGTTTTATAATAAACATACTTTTCTTTTGCTAAAACCGTTCTTTACTTTCATACAATCATATATCATACGTACACATAGATAATATCATTATTATCTTCATCATTCATTCATTAATTCTTTAACTTTCGTTCTTTCATCGTACGTATTTAACTTTCACATTCTTTCATCTTTTCATCACTTCTTTCCATCAAACCATAAACTTTACCCTTCTGTTCGTGATACTGGACCTAGTCCTATCATAGACCTTCTATAACGGTGCGTCGCACCTCTGGCCACAGTACCTAGGGTAAAGTCTAGGTGTACCATTACCATATACAATACCTTTCTGTTCCTGGTACTGAACCTAGGCCTATCAAGACCTTCTATAATGGCATCGCACCTCTGGTCATAGTACCGAAGGTATAGGCTAGGTGTACCATTGCCATATGCAATACCTTTCTGTTCCTGGTACTGGACCTAGGCCTATCAAGACCTTCTATAATAGTGCATCGCATCTCTGGTAACAGTACCTAAGGTATGCAGCAATAGTTCTATACAAATGGTCAATCACAAAGAAAGACCCCGATGTGCATCCTCCCGAAGTAGCGAACCCACACACCGTTAGGCTAACACCTTACAATGGCGTGTCCCCTTCCGAGTCTGTTGTGACAGCAGGGTCGCTCACCTCATACTTTTGCTTGCAAGCCTTTCATTCGTTCATTTGTTCATTAATGCATGCATTCATTCATTACGTTCCTCTTTTCATTATCTTCCACTTTACGTTACATAATACTTTTCATTTATTCATTAACGTTCATCGCAACCACGGGAAGAGAATCATACATAATAATAAGAAACATCAACATACATAGTAGCATCATCATACAGGGCATCATCATACATACATAACACACATTATGCATAAATGTGCAACATCTTCATGCCCAACATACCCTCTAAGATCCTAACAACCATCTTACTTGAACTTACGGGAACTTCCACGTCAAAACTTACATTTGCACTTTCCCCCGAAAGTCAGAAATTAAACTACGCCTTTCCTCGAGTATACCAGCCCTATTTGGGCGTATGGGCACCCTTTAGTCGCATGGCCTCCAAGCGACTGAACATCATGCGAATGGACCCGTACGGATGAACATCAATGATGATGAACACCCCGTTCGTGCGATGGACCTCATGCGGATGGACACTATGCGAATGGACCTTATGCGGATGGACACTATGTGAATGGACCTTATGCGGATGAGTACTTATACGAATGGGCTCTCAGTCGCATGATCCCCATGCGACTAGCCCTCCAGTCATGCGATTGAACCTCAATCGTGCGACTCAACCTCAATCGCACCCCATTCGGCCGTATGGCGTCCAATCGGTCGCCTAGCCCTAACTGATGCAGAATGTCAGTTCATCCCGAACCCAATCTGCCATTTCCGACCTCCAAGCTCATCCAAACCCATTCTAAGCCCAAATCAACCATCCTAAACCTCAGGAATGCATACCACAACACCATTCAAGCACACATAAGCCCGGAAACAAACTCCAAACGCATCACATGCAAACACATCCAAATGGGTCAAACACACATACAAAACGGTTTACTATGTGTTTCAGCCCCAAATCAGTTGAAAACGAGTAAAAGAGCGGTCCTAGAACTCACACAAACTACACCAAGAAGTAGAGCTTCGATTAGACCCGTTGCACGATGATTTTCCACACTCGAATCCACCCGAATCAAGCCTTCTTCTTCTTTTCTCCCTTTTCTCTCTTCTTTCTCTCTATGATGCAGAATTTTGGAGATGTGGGGAGGGTGTGGGCTACCCTCCCCTCTTATTCTCCTTTTCTTCCGAACTTTCTCGCGTTTTGGCAAGTTTGGTCCCCCGACTTTGGACTTTATTTCTTTTTCTTCTTTCGTCGGCTTCAAAGAAAATATCCGGGCATTACACTGCGAAACTGTCTGTGCATCTAGTGAAATTGCATATTCAAGCTGCGAAACTATGGGTTTTTCTATGAAACTATAGTTTCGCAGATAATTTCACAGCCATGTAATTCCAATGAAAGTTGGGCGAAACTGTCATGCGAAACTGGCAGTGAAACTGTCAGCAAAACTATCAGCGAAACTGGCAGCGAAACTGCCAGCGAAACTGCTTGTCTGGCAGCGAAATTAGCAGCGAATTTAGGCAAAAACTAACCCCTTTAAGTGTTAACTTATCTGCAGGCTGGGTAGTGTGATCCTAGCCTAGAAAGCTTAGTTTAGAGGTTACTCATGATATCCAGGTGAGTTCTAGATCCCCTTGTTTAAAAGTTTTTTTCATGCTTTGGGGCTATTATGCATAGTAAACATAAGTTTTTTCATTTTTTTGGGCTATTATGCATAGTAAACATAAGGTTTTCAAGGTAAAGATTTCAGCCCAACCCTAGCCAGGGGCGTTGCCCCTTGGACCCCACTAGGGGCTACTTGCCCCCGAACCCCCGCTGTCCCGCGAGGGTCGGTTATGTGTTATGATGACTAGTACTTAGTATGTTGTGTACTTAATAAGTTATGTATTATATATTAAGTGAAAGATAATATTAATGAGAAGTGGAACTTACCGAATGTTACCCGGGCCCGTTTGATGATGATAAGTCTTACAAGCACTATGATAGACTTCACTTATGTGGGTCTGACGTATAATGATGGATCCGTATTCATGAGCGGGCTATGTGCCTTGCAGTGTGGATCAACTATCGGGGGTTAGCTACCATGATGATGTGTACCGACGGGGATCGACATTCGTTGTCGATCAACATGGAGCTCTTGCTTTGTGCAATCTCGCTTATGATGAAGTGAAAGATAATGAAAGAATGAAAGATAATGAACATGCTTAATATGATGCAAGAAATGTTATGTAGTATGATGTATGTGTGGTCATTGTATGGATGATAAAGCTTATATTTTCTTATTTATATAAAATTAGAACTCACTCAGCAAAGCTAACTTTTATGCATAATAGTGGGCAGGTAAATGCTGATGCTGAGGATGGCACCAGGGAGCTACTTGGCAAGCAATGGATGGCATTCCTGTCTATGAAATCTTTATAGTAATTTAAGACCAAGCACTATGTTTTATTCCATTTAAAGACAAATGTATGAGTACAATATGATTTTCAAGTTTTAAGTGAATGTTTATTTAATTCCGCTGTAACGTTTTGTTTATAAAGTGATTTTATGCTATGATTAACTAACTGTGAGGTTTCCCGGGAACGGGGCCTTACATTTTTGTTTTTCTGGTTAAAGAACCACCACCATTGGCATCAACGACTAAGCTGCTCTCTCTCTCTCTTCGTACAACCACAACCATCGTCTTCTCACCATCAGCATCTTTGATTCTCAAATATGTTTTTAACATATCAGATCTTAGTTGTAGGAGTAGATCATATCCGGTTTGGGGGTGAAAGAACGTGCATGAGGCGGTGGTTTTGAGGTGAAATGGAGTGTGGGAGGCGGTGGTGGTTTGGGGGTGAAATGGAGTGTGGGAGGTGGCAGTTTAAGGGTGGAGGCTAAAGTCCCGACCAAAGGGGGGGGGTCGGAGGTTCTTGAGAATATATACATACAAATATATATATATATATATATATATATATATATATATATATATATATATATATATATAGGAGGGATCAAATGAAAACCACCTTTATAATTAAAAATCATAAAAACTACTCTCAACCAATCATAAATTTTTAACATATTTGTTTATATTTTATTTAAAAGGGTATTTTTGAAATGTTATAATTAATATAATTATAGTAATTTTGACTAATCCTTTATTTATCTCAATCTCATTTTGAATTAGTTATATCAAAATCTTTTAATATTATTTATATATCACATCATATGTGGATTTAATTTAAATGAATTTTGAAGATTCCTTTGCTCCCATCAAACACCATCGTCTGCACCGCCCCGCCATCACCTACCACCTCCGGCCACAATTAACGTGTAAAGATTACAATCCGTCGATGACACTACTGAACCGTCTCGCCACCGCATGCCATAATCGAACACCACCATCTGCTCTCGCCGGCACCTACGAACACCACCAGCACCACGGCTCTTTTGCCTTTTCTTTCAGTCCAAACCACCATCACGTCATCATCACAACCCTTTGGTTAATAACCTGTCAAGAACAACAACAATACCACACAAATGTTGCACAATCAAGATGAAAAGGGCATCGATCAAGATGAAAAGGGCGTCGATCAAGATGAAAAGGACGTCGATCAAGATGAAAAGGGCGTCGATCAAGATGAAAAGGGCGTCGATCAAGATGAAAAGGGCGTCGATCAAGATGAAAAGGGCATCGATCAAGATGGTAATATCCAGATGAAGAAGAAGATGATGATGAGCTCTGGCACATATATATAACAATAATGAAGATGGTAATGAACTGGATGGAAAATGGATATCTAGGTAAGATACCTATATGTACCCACTTGTCACGTACATATATGTAAGTCCAGATGAAGAAGATGATGATGATGATGAGCTCAATTATGTATATGTACCCTAATGAAGATGGAGATGAACTGGATGAAAAATGGATATCTACGTAAGATACATATATGTCCCCACTAGTGACGTAGGTATATGTAGGTTTGATAGGTATGAAGATGAAGATCAATATGATGGTAAAATGATATATAGGTCTTGGAGAACAAACTGAACAAGATGAACACTTAGTATTGTTGTTACATATACGTAATAGTACTGTTATATATACGTAACACCCTTGTTACATATACATAACATCTTGTTACATATACGTAACACCCCTGTTACTGATATGTACACTTCATGTTACATACGTAAAAGCACGTAAACTAGTTATTGAATAAAGATTTTTATTCTGATTTTGATTGTTTACATATTTGTAAAAAAATATTTAAATGTGTTGTTAGTTGATTTGTTGGAGAAAGAAGAATGAATTTAGGAAATTTAGTTAGCTTAATATGATAGTTTCCAAAATATAATATGATATTCTTTTCCAATATTACCCTTAAAAGCTTATTAAATGTTTAAAATTATTCAATTAATTATAATAATGTCACTAACTAATTTCAACCATAGATCAAACAGATCAATGGCTATAAAATGGTTTACAAGGTTTTCATTTAAAATGAGGTTTTCATTGGATCCCCCCTATATATATATATATATATATATATATATATATATATATATATATATATATATATATATATATATATGTGTGTGTGTGTGTGTGTGTGTGTGTGTGTGTGTGTGTGTGTGTGTGTGTGACAACCCTAAAAATATTTTATTATATATACTATGTCGAAAATTTTCTTTATTTTTATTTCAACCAAGATTATAATTGAATATATTTATGCATGGTTGCATGCATGTTTATATATGGAAAATTTACGTATGCATGTTTGCATGAATATATATAAGTTGAGTATTCTCGTATGCATGAATGTTATATATCCAAAACTCACACCTACGTGTATATATATACAAATTTTTACGTATGCATGTTTGTATACCACTTAATCCATGAAAAATTTTGAATGCCATGTACGTTTAGTATGTATATGTATGTTTACGTATATGATATATGTTTATAAAGGTCATTAATGTGATGTATCTTCATATATATATATACATAGCTTACTTCTATATATATATATATATACTTACCGGTACATATGTATATGTTTATATGAACATATCAAGATTCAACTAAACTAAATCAAATCAAACATCAACTAAAAACCTAAACTTAAAACTAAAACTAACACCCAAACCACCCTCCCAAACACCCTCGGTTTTTACCTCACCACCCGAAACCATCAAGATACCACTCAAAACCACCACCACCTTCGGTCACCTTACTTAACCCACTACCACATCACCTTATCCTATCCATGTGACTACTTAACTTGCTCTAGTTGACTTCCTTTCCAAAACCACCACCCTCGGCCATACCACACCCGAAACCACCAAACCACCACCTTATCACCATCGTAATTCATTGAACCAAGAAGGTAGCTAGTCAACACTAGTAAATCTTCATCATTACAAAGAGGAATATGGCAATTTCAAGAGCATTTCTCGGTCACCTCCCATTCACATTACTAGAGTCAAACCCTAGTATCTTAGACTACCACCTATCACCACCTTAACAATGAGGTGGCATTCTCTTGGGTAGAAGGCTTGAGAAACCGCCACCTCCCTAAGCTACCATTCTAGACTCTTGGTGAGTCATCACTCTAAACCGATCCATGCATTGTTTAAAGCTCACGGGACTTTTGAACCTTCACACATAAAATTCTAATCCTCCTAAACAAACACCACCATCTTTAATCTCTCCCTCGGCTTCCTTAAACACCACCAACATCCGATCACCATCACCTTTATTCGACCACCATCTCCAGCCACCTTCTGTCCCTTTCATCCTCGGTTTGTTCATCAAACATCACCACCATCAACTGCTCTCTCACTCTCGGGTACCACGCAACAACAACAAACAACATCAACAACAACAACCCGACCAACTACAACACACCACCAACATCTACCACCACCATCCACGATCCTCACCACCTTGTTCTCGGATTCCCGAAGTGAAACATCATCAAGTTCATCATCAAAGGTGATCAAAAGGTTTAGTTACATATATGTTATTAAAACATATATATATACATACATACTGATATGTATGTATATAAAAGGCTTAGCCACCCGAAACCATATTTGGAAAACTTTAATCCATGAACCTTGAATAATAAGTTCCAAAACTCAGGAACTTATGATTTAAAAAGATATATTTAAATTTTACAAGATATATATCATAATTATTTAAGAAAAATCAAGTAAATATTAAATGAAAGCAATTGTGGGAATAAACATTGAAAAATTCTTGTTTTTATTCTAAAATATTAAACTGAAAACTTTGATAAAATTTTGATAAGTGAAATAATTTATATAAATTATTTTATAATGGAAAATAGAAGAAAACATCAAAAATAGAAAAAATTCGGGAAAATTCTAATAAAATTACAGAATGATTCTTTTGAGGTATAAAATTCTCTGAAATTATTTCAGAATTTTATTCCTTGTTGTAATAAGGATATGAATTTTTATATGTTCTGCACTAAATAAATCGTAATAAATACTTAAAGTAGATGAAATATTATAAAAAATACTGCAGAATATATTATTTTCATAAATCATGGAGCAGTATAAATATTTTTATTAAATATTTCAATTATTGTGAAAATTACAGAAACCAATCTGTTATGACTTGGACTTTGGGATAATTACATGATGCTTGATTTTATTAGGGCAGTCTTCTGTAGAATTTGGGAATTTTTCCTGAACAGAAGCTATTTTTAAATATTTATAGGAATATTATAAAATTTACAGAAAATAATCTGTTAAGAGCTGGATACTATAAAAATTATGTGATGTTATTGACTTTTTGGACAAAATTCTATGAAATTTTGAGGAATTATTGGACAACAGAATGTATTATGATAAATTTTGGGAATATTGTGGTATTTATGTAAAATAATTTGTTAAGGATTTGAAGTTGTGAAATTTATGAGAAATTACAAGCTGTTCAAACTGATGTTTTACCAAATTTGGAAATTTATGGACATCAATAACTATTTTGTGTGATTTTTGAGAAAATCTGGAATAAATCACAAACTATTTTGGATTAAGAATTTTTAGAGGCCCGAAGGTGTTTCTATTAATCTTTTACAGTCAATGAAAATCAGAAAAATATTTGAAGTATTGTCTGACACTGTGAACTATCTTGTTAGGTTCAAGTGAGAAGACACGGTGAGTTCATAGCCCCATTTTCAACCATTTGGTGTTCAGTGAAGTTTTGGGGGAAAAGTATACTTTTTGAGTTGATGTATTATTTTGAAAATATTTTGTTTGCTTACTGTCATTTGCGACACAACCATTAGTTCGAATGAGGAACCGGTCAATAATATTAGTAGCAGCTACTTAGGAGAATATTTGCACTAACCGGATGAGGGTTACAGCTATTTTCCTGCATCTAACCGAGTGGGGGTTAGGATGTAATATTATCTGATTTTATGATTATTTCGTGACAGTATGATTATGTTGTGAGCAGGTTTGGTAGTAATTGATACATCAACAAAATATTTTGTCTGGATTAAACCTATGTCTCACCAACATTTTTGTTGACTGGTTTAAGTGTACTTTTTCAGGAAACGATGACTAACACCTTTACTTTAGTTTTGAGGTCCACAACGGTTGGGGAGAAGTTGTTGGAAGGGTTTGTGTGACACTAACAGTCAACATAGTTGTGTGTATGTGGATGCACATTTCCACCGTATCTGAAGACATGCAGTAGTTTAATCTAGTTGTAGAAAGATTATATCTAATTTTGAAAACTTATGTATAAGATATAATCTCGAATATTAATAATAAAAGCATGTCTATGTTATGTTTCTATTATATCTGTGTTCATTTCACTGTAAACAATGCACTCTGATAAAAGCTAGTCACATTCCACCCGTATCATTCACGCTTCCGCCGGGATGTGACAGGTTGGTATCAGAGCCATTGGTTATAGGGAATTAGTTATTTTAAGTAAATAACTAGACTATAACCATAAGCTCAAAAATATGCTTTATGATTTTATGTGAAGCTATGTGAAGTATGTGAATTCTGTGATTTTATAATTAAGCTACTAATAAGATTTTGATAAGTTATTTGACTAACTCTTTCTGTGAAATATTGTTAAGGAATTTTGCAGTATGAATTGAGATAGTTATCACTATGAAACTGACCCTTCAGAAGATCCATACCATAGCAGCCCTAAAGAAATAGTACCTGAATCAGAACCTCAGCAAGCTATAAATGTTTCCCCAACTGGAATGAAAAATACATCAAGGTTTTATGTTAGACGTGCACCAGTGCAAAGGGGAGGATATAAAATTGTGACTCCTAGGAAAAAGGTGAAACGTGGAAACAAGTTTAGAGCTATACCAACTGAGGAAATAGAAATACAACCTCCTGTTTCTCCCAAAGATGAAGATAGAATTATTAAACCGGAATTGGATCAAGTAAAACAGCCCGACAGACTCTTAAGAAACTTAAGAAGATACAGCTGGGAATCTGGAAAATCCAAAAGGATATTAAGAAGCTCAAGACACCCAAGCAAAGTCTTTTTACCAGGATGTGGAAATGGTTCAGTAGAAACTAATAGTTATAGTTTAACTTGTTAGAATAAAAAGAAATAAGAGCTTAACTGATATATGTACTTTGTGCTAACATGTTTGTTTGAATTATGTTAAATAATTTTGTGTTAAGATATTTATTTGCAATACTAACATTGAAATTCACTATAGTGAATCATGCCGCCAAAAAGAAACACTCAACCTGTCCGGAGAACAGCTCGAGTGGGGCGACCCAGAACCAGACTCGGGGAAGAAACACCCGTTAACCCGGATATCAATGAAAATGATAGGATATCCCAGATAGTAGCCCAACAACTAGAAGCTACTTTACCTACCCTAATTAACCAACTTCAGCAAAACTTGAATATTGGAACTACCTCAAACCCACCAACAGGGCCTGAAAACATAAACATGGAAGAACAACAGGAAGAAGAAATCCTAAATGGAATGTCCAAAGGATGATCCTACAAAACCTTAATGTCCTGTAGACCCCGGGAATTTGATGGCAAAGGTGGAGCAGTACAAGCTTTGAGATGGTTAGATGACAAGGAAGGAGTTCTGGAAATCAGCAACTGTGCTGAAAATCTCAAAACACTATTTGCTTCACATTCCTTAAAAAGAGAAGCACAATCCTGAAGGAAAATGGAAATACACACTAAGGGTAGAAATATTATGAATAAGCTAAGCTGGGAAGAATTTAGAAACCTCGTGATAGAAAAATACTGCCCATACAATGAAATAGAAAAACTAGAAGCTGAATTCCTAGCATTAGAGATGAAAGGATCCGCACACCGGGAGTACACTGATAGGTATAATGAACTATCCAGGTTAGTACCACACCTGATAACCCCGGAATCCAAAAGAATAGGAAGATATATTTGGGGATTAGTGCCACAAATAAGGGGATTAGTGAAATCTGCTAGAACCAAAATCTTCCAGGAAGCAGTAATCCTGTCAGGAAGTCTGACAGATGAAATGATCAGGAATGGATCATTAGGTCACCAACAGGTAGGAGAAAAGAGGAAATGGACTGAAAACCATTCTAGAAAGAGATTTGGTGAAAGTTCCCAGAAAAGAATAACCCGACCTCCACCAAAAACTTTTCGGGAACAACTCAAGGAAAGAAAGTAGAAAAACCACCACAGTGTAATATCTGTCAGAGATATCATACAGGAAACTGTATGACAGTGGTGTGTTATAATTGTAAAAGGAAGGGACATGTTTCTCGAGATTGCAAAAGCCCTACCAGCACAAAAACCGTCTGCTTTCAATGTGGGAGTGAAAATCATTTCCGGAACGAATGTCCACAACGAAGGGGTAAAACTCCAACTAACCAAAAACACCCTCGTGGAAGAGCTTTTGTGATACAAGCTGACGAAGCTCGAAAGGAACCAGAAGTAGTTACGGGTACGTTCCTTATCAATAACCAGTACGCTAAAGTATTATTTGATACAGGAGCAACCCGCAGTTTTGTCTCACATACTTTTAGACCATCAATTGTCTAACATCTGAAAAATTACGTGACATTTATGTGATAGAGTTAGCTGATGGTAAGATAATTGAAGCTGATGAAATCATTCCTAATTGCATCTTAAATTTAGATGAGTACTGTTTTAATATAAATCTGATACCTATTAAGTTAGGAGGATTTGATATCGTAGTAGGAATGGATTGGTTAAGTGCAAATCATGTTGTAATCATTTGTGAAAAGAAAATGATTAAGATTCCTTTGGCTAAGGAAAACAAAATTCTCTGCATTTATGGTGATAAGCCAAATAATACAGTGAAACTGATTACTTGTGAAAAAGCACGAAAATACCTCAACAAGAATTGTTTAGCATTCTTGGCTCATATTGTTGATACACAGCTTGATAAGGAAAATTTGAAAGTGTTCCTGTTATAAATGAATATGCTGATGTGTTTCCTGATGAACTACCTGGACTACCACCCCCTCGTCAGGTAGAGTTTAAAATAGAATTGATACCAGGAACAGCCCCTATTTCCAAAGCACCTTATCGTTTAGCACCAACTGAGATGAAAGAACTCATGACTCAGTTATAGGAATTGTTAGATAAAGGATTCATACGTCCTAGTGTTTCTCCTTGGGGAGCACCAGTATTATTTGTTAAAAAGAAGGATGGAACCTTTAGAATGTGTATTGATTATAGGGAACTTAATAAGGTTACTATAAAAATAGATATCCACTCCCTAGAATTGATGACCTATTGGACCAACTACAAGGATCTAGTTATTTCTCAAAATAGACTTAAGATCTGGATATCATCAATTAAGGGTACAGGAAGATGACATTTCCAAGACTGCTTTTAGAACAGATATGGCCATTATGAATTCCTTGTGATGCCATTTGGGTTAACCAATGCTCCAGCAGTATTTATGGACTTAATGAATAGAGTGTGTAAACCTTACCTAGATAAATTTGTTATAGTCTTCATTGATGATATTCTAATTTATTCTAAGAGTAAGGAAGACCACGAACAACACCTCAGGTTAACCTTGGAATTATTACAAAAAGAAAACTTGTATGCAAAATTTTCAAAATGCGAATTTTGGAAAAGAGAAGTATAATTCCTTGGGCACATAGTTAACCAAGATGGAATTCAGGTTGATCTAGTAAAGATAGAATCAGTTAAGAAATGGGAAATTCCAAAGACCCCGACAGAAATACGTCAATTCTTAGGTTTAGCAGGATACTATGGAAGATTTATAGAAAACTTCTCAAGAATAGCTCAACCGTTGACTGAATTGACTAAAAAAGATAAAAAGTATGTATGGGGAGAAAAGCAGAATGAAGCCTTTGAACTTCTTAAGAATAAATTATGTAGTGCACCTGTGTTAGCTTTACCTGAAGGAACTGATAACTTCATAGTCTATTATGATGCCTCTCGTCAAGGCTTTGGATTTGTTTTAATGCAGAAAGACAAAGTGATTGCATATGCATCTAGACAACATAGAGGTAGTGAAAAGAATTACACCACCCATGATCTAGAATTAGGAGCTGTAATATTTGCACTGAAAATTTGGAGACATTACTTGTATGGAACTAAGTGTATAATATATACGGACCATAAAAGTTTGCAACACATCTTTGATCAGAAGATGTTAAATATGAGACAAAGAATATGGGTAGAGTTATTAAGTGATTATGATTGTGAAATTAAGTATCACCCAGGAAAGGCCAATGTAGTAGCTGATGCATTAAGTAGAAAAGAAAGGGAAAAACCTTTACGGGTACGAGTAATGAAAATGAAATTACGTTCAGATTTGTTAAGTCAAATCCGGGAAGCTCAACAAAAAGACATGCTGACACTGAAAGGGCAAAGGAAAGATTTAAAAGAAGAAGCAGATGGACTTCTGAAATTCAACGGAAGAATCTGGATACCCGACAACAAATTAATTAGGACAACTGTTCTACAAGAAGCTCACAAGTCAAAATACTCTGTACACCCAGGAAATAACAAAATGTACAAAGACTTGAAAAGCCAATATTGGTGGCCAGGTATGAAAAGATCAGTTGGAGAATTTGTGGAACAATGTGATATTTGCTCCAGAATAAAGCTGAATATCAGAAGCCCTCAGGATACTTGCAACAACCAGAAATCCCAGAATGGAAATGGGATCAAATTACCATGGATTTCATAACTAATTTAACAGAACCAGAAATGGATACGACACAATTTGGGTTATAGTAGATAGGCTAACTAAGTCTGCTCATTTCTTACCTATTCGAGAAGATTACAAAATCGAGAGATTAGCAAGAATTTACATAAAAGAAATTGTGTCTAGGCACGGAATACCTGTATCTATTATATCAGATAGAGATAGTAGATTTACTTCCAGATTCTTGCAAACTTTACAAAAAGCTTTAGGGACTCAAATAAACTTAAGTACAGCTTATCATCCACAAACTGATGGACAGAGTGAAAGAACAATACAAACTTTGGAGGATATGTTAAGGGCTTGTGCTATAGACTTTGGTGGAAATTGGGATAGTCATTTGCCTTTAATAGAGTTTTCATACAATAATAGTTATCACTCTAGTATTGTGTTAGCACCATTTGAAGCTTTATATGGAAGAAAATGTAGGTCACCTTTATGTTGGAATGAAGTAGGTGATAAACAACTCACGGGTCCTGAACTAATCCAAGAAACTACAGATAAGATCACTGAAATTAAAAACAGGTTAAAAACAGCTCGTGATCGACAGAAAAGCTATGCAGACAAACGGAGGAAACCATTAGAATTTCAAATTGGAGATAGAGTCTATCTGAAAGTATCACCTTCCAAAGGTATCTTTCGATTTGTGAAATCCAGTAAACTGAACCCTAGGTACATTGGTCCATTTAGAATCATTGATAGAATTGGTCCTGTAGCATATAAGTTGGAATTACCACGGGAATTAAGTGAAGTACACAACACATTTCATGTGTCCAACCTCAAGAAATGTTTAACCAATGAAACCCTAAAAGTACCAGTTCAAGAAATACAGGTAGATAGACAATTGCATTTTGTAGAAGAACCAATAGCCATTGTGGTAGAAGAGATAAAGAAGTTAAGAAAAAGTAAAATTCCTATAGTGAAAATCAAGTGGAATGCAAAAAGAGGACTAGAATACACCTGAGAAAGGGAAGATGAGATCAAGGAAAAGTACCCGCACCTATTCAAAGGTAATATCTAGTTAAGTTTTCTAAAGCATACTCCACTGAATTTCGAGACGAAATTCTTTAACGGGGGGAGAATGTGACAACCCTAAAAATATTTTATTATATATACTACGTCGAAAATTTTCTTTATTTTTATTTCAACCAAGATTATAATTGAATATATTTATGCATGGTTGCATGCATGTTTATATATGGAAAATTTACGTATGCATGTTTGCATGCATATATATAAGTTGAGTATTCTCGTATGCATGAATGTTATATATCCAAAACTCACACCTACGTGTATATATATACAAATTTTTACGTATGCATGTTTGTATACCACTTAATCCATGAAAAATTTTGAATGCCATGTACGTTTAGTATGTATGTGTATGTTTACGTATATGATATATGTTTATAAAGGTCATTAATGTGATGTATCTTCATATATATATACATAGCTTACTTCTATATATATATATATATACTTACGGGTACATATATATATATATGTATATATGAACATATCAAGATTCAACTAAACTAAATCAAATCAAACATCAACTAAAAACCTAAACTTAAAACCTAAAACTAACACCCAATCCACCCTCCCAAACACCCTCGGTTTTTACCTCACCACCCGAAACCATCAAGATACCACTCAAAACCACCACCACCTTCGGTCACCTTACTTAACCCACTACCACATCACCTTATCCTATCCATGTGACTACTTAACTTGCTCTAGTTGACTTCCTTTCCAAAACCACCACCCTCGGCCATACCACACCAGAAACCACCAAACCACCACCTTATCACCATTGTAATTCATTGAATCAAGAAGGTAGCTAGTTAACACTAGTTAATCTTCATCATTACAAAGGGGAATATGGCAATTCCAAGAGCATCTCTCGGTCACCTCCCATTCACATTACTAGAGTCAAACCCTAGTATCTTAGACTACCACCTATCACCACCTTAACAATGAGGTGGCATTCTCTTGGATAGAAGGCTTGAGAAACCGCCACCTCCCTAAGCTACCATTCTAGACTCTTGGTGAGTCATCACTCTAAACCGATCCATGCATTGCTTAAAGCTCACGGGACTTTTGAACCTTCACACATAAAATTCTAATCCTCCTAAACAAACACCACCATCTTTGATCTCTCCCTCGGCTTCCTTAAACACCACCAACATCCGATCACCATCACCTTTATTCGACCACCATCTACAGCCACCTTCTGTCCCTTTCATCCTCGGTTTGTTCATCAAACATCACCACCATCAACTGCTCTCTCACTCTCGGGTACCACGCAACAACAACAAACAACATCAACAACAACAACCCGACCAACTACAACACATCACCAACATCTACCACCACCATCCACGATCCTCACCACCTTGTTCTCGGATTCCCGAAGTGAAACATCATCAAGTTCATCATCAAAGGTGATCAAAAGGTTTAGTTACATATATGTTATTAAAACATATATATATATATATATATATATACATACATATATATACATACATATTGATATGTATGTATATAAAAGGCTTAGCCACCCGAAACCATATTTGGAAAACTTTAATCCATGAACCTTGAATAATAAGTTCCAAAACTCAGGAACTTATGATTTAAAAAGATATATTTAAATTTTACAAGATATATATCATAATTATTTAAGAAAAATCAAGTAAATATTAAATGAAAGCAATTGTGGGAATAAACATTGAAAAATTCTTGTTTTATTCTAAAATATTAAACTGAAAACTTTGATAAAATTTGATAAGTGAAATAATTTATATAAATTATTTTATAATGGAAAATAGAAGAAGACATCAAAAATAGAAAAAATTCGGGAAAATTCTAATAAAATTACAGAATGATTCTTTTGAGGTATAAAATTCTCTGAAATTATTTCAGAATTTTATTCCTTGTTGTAATAAGGATATGAATTTTTATATGTTCTGCACTAAATAAATCGTAATAAATACTTAAAGTAGATGAAATATTATAACAAATACTGCAGAATATATTATTTTCATAAATTATGGAGCAGCATAAATATTTTATTAAATATTTCAATTATTGTGAAAATTACAGAAACCAATCTGTTATGACTTGGACTTTGGGATAATTACATGATGCTTGATTTTATTAGGGCAGTCTTCTGTAGAATTTTGGGAATTTTTCGTGAACAGAAGCTATTTTTTAATATTTATAGGAATATTATGAAATTTACAGAAAATAATCTGTTAAGAGTTGGATACTATAAAAATTATGTGATGTTACTGACTTTTGGACAAAATTCTATGAAATTTTGAGGAATTATTGGATAGCAGAAGGTACTATGATAAATTTTGGGAATATTGTGGTATTTATGTAAAATAATTTGATAAGGATTTGAAGTTGTGAAATTTATGAGAAACTACAAGCTGTTCAAACTGATGTTTTACCAAATTTGGAAATTTATGGACATCAATAACTATTTTGTGTGATTTTTGAGAAAATCTGGAATAAATCACAAACTATTATGGATTAAGAATTTTTAGAGGCCCGAAGGTGTTTCTATTAATCTTTTACAGTCAATGAAAACCAGAAAAATATTTGAAGTATTGTCTGACACTGTGAACTATCTTGTTAGGTTCAAGTGAGAAGACACGGTGAGTTCATAGCCCCATTTTCAACCATTTGGTGTTCAGTAAAGTTTTGGGGGAAAGTATACTTTTTGAGTTGATGTATTATTTTAAAAATATTTTTGTTTGCTTACTGTCATTTGCGACACAACCATTAGTTCGAATGAGGAACCGGTTAATAATATTAGTAGCAGCTACTTAGGAGAATATTTGCACTAACCGGATGAGGGTTACAGCTATTTTCCTGCATCTAACCGAGTGGGGGTTAGGATGTAATATTATCTGATTTTATGACTACTTCGTGACAGTATGATTATGCTGTGAGCAGGTTTGGTTGTAATTGATACATCAACAAAATATTTTGTCTGGATTAAACCTATGTTCTCACCAATATTTTTGTTGACTGGTTTAAGTGTACTTTTTCAGGAAACGATGACTAACACCTTTGACTTTAGTTTTGAGGTCCACAACGGTTGGGGAGAAGTTGTTGGAAGGGTTTGTGTGACACTAACAGTCAACATAGTTGACTATAGTGTGTATGTGGATGCACATTTCCACCGTATCTGAAGACATGCAGTTGTTTAATCTAGTTGTAGAAAGATTATATCTAATTTTGAAAACGTATGTATAAGATGTAATCTCGAATATTAATAATAAAGCATGTCTGTGTTATGTTTCTATTATATCTGTGTTCATTTCACTGTAAACAATGCACTCTGTTAAAAGCTAGTCACATTCCACCCGTATCATTCACGATTCCGCCGGGATGTGACAATATATATATATATATATATATATATATATATATATATATATATATATATATATATATATATATATATATATGTGTGTGTGTGTATATATATATATATATATGTATATATATGTATATATGTATATATATATGTATTTATATATATATATATGTATAATATATATGTATGTGTATATATATGTGTGTGTATACATATATATGTATATATATATAGGGAGGGATCAAATGTTAACCCTTGTTTATTGCGATAACCTATTAACCCAACTAGTGATACACAGCAAGCCACGTCACCATTGTAACTTAGAGTTACAGTGGTAAAACTAGTGATCCAAAACGAACGTTAAAATTTTTTTAAAAAAATATATAGCAAGACTATACTCAAATTAAAGATATTAAAACAATCTATTCATGGTGTAATTTGTTTAAAAAATAACGTCATACAAAAAAGTTAAAAACGTTATAAAAAAATGGTGGAGTTTTTAAAAATGGAGGGAAAATTGTTAAATCAGTGGTGTAATACGATGTAAATGTTAGTTACAGTGGTGTAACTGTTCGCTACATCAGGGTTAATGGGTTATCGCAATAAACAAGTGTTAACAAAGGAACCTTACCCTATATATATATATATATATATATATATATATATATATATATATATATATATATGTATTTATATATATATATATATGTATTTATATATACATATGTATACATATATATATACATATATATATATGTATACATATATAACATATATATATATATGTATACATATATATACATATATATATGTATGTATACATATATATACATATATATATACATATATACATATATACATATATATACATATATATATATGTATATATATGTGTATATATGTGTATATATATATGTGTATATATATAGAGGAGGGATCAAATAAGAACCAAGTTTATAAATGAAAACCGTGAAAACCATATCCAACCAATCAGAAAATTTTAACTTTTTTTCCATTAATTTAATCGAAAGGGATTTTTTGTAATTTTGGCTAAATCTTATTTTAGAAACAGTCAATCAATTCAATGTTTTATGTTTTTTTCTCTAACTTATTTTTTTTGTTTCTTAATTCTGCATCAAAATTGATTTCTTCATTATCATCTTCAACCTTCAATTTCTTCAATTTCACATACATTCATTAATTTCAATTTTAGGTTTTTGCATATATGGTTATTTGTTATTTACTTTCGATTTTTGATAGTTCTTATCCATGGATTGTTACATTTACAGTTCAAAAGAATTGAATCAATCGACCGATATCAATGAAAATTCTATATGTCAATCGGTATATATTGAGCAAAATGAAGTATTAAACAGCGACGATGAAGGTACGTACGATCGAATTGATGGTATAATCTTTCGTAGTTGTTTACGTATATGTATCAGTTTTCTTATGGTACGGTCGTATTCGTATTTGTTAGTATTAATTCGACTTGATGTTTTCATACGTATAGATTCGTAATTTTTTTGGTATTTTGGTAACTGCAGTTTACGTATACGAAAGTGAAGAGTTTAATAACATTTATTGTTATGCTTATTGTAATTTGTATTGTCGTACGTATATGTATCATAGTTTTTGACAGTTATACTCTTGAGATAATGTGATGAATTTGGGTTGGATGAAGCAGATAACACAAATGTCTTTAATTACAAGAAGTTCAATGAAGTCGGAATAGAGAATGATACGTTATTTATAACTGGCGTTGAAAATGAAGGTACCCAAGTGTTGTTCAGATTTGTAGTCCTTTTAAGTCAAGCTTTATTAAGTATATCTTACGTATATGTATCAATTTTCTTACGTTCGTATTTGTTAGTGTTATTCCTTGATACATTGGTACATCTAGATTCATAATTTTGTTAGTATTTTGTTAAAGACAGTTTACATATACGTAAGTTATGAGTTTATTCACATTTATGGTATGCTTATTGTAATTTGTATTGCCGTACGTATATGTATCACAGTTAAATATGTAAAGTACGGTTTAAGATCACTTAAACGTAACTAGCATGTGTTACATATACATATATGTAAGTTTGATAGCTACGAAGATGAAGATCAATAAGATGCAAAAATAGTATCTGGGCCATGAAGAACAAACTTAACAAGACACGCATTTTGTATCGTTGTTACATATACGTAAGACTACTAGTACATATACGTAACACTCCTGTTACATATATGTAACACTACTGTCACGTATGTATAGTACGTAAGTTAAGTTATATTATGTAAAGGTAGTGATACGTGCATATATTGTCCATCTAATATTTTCATCTATATCTGTAATACATATGCGTATCTTTTACATTTTCATTTTTTCACCTACAAAATTTGTTAAAATCATACAAGGTGTGTATTATTTATTTCACATGCGTATTAAAGTATATGTCCTCTTTATAATGTATAGTTACTTAAATATAGATTTGTGTTGGTTGTTGATCTTTTATATACACGTATTAACATTTTATCTCTTTTATGGGTTCTTTATTTTATTACACATGTTTTAATATGTAATCATTAATACTCACCGTTACGATACAATATCCATTATACACATATATGTTTTGTCTCATTTTCATACTGCATCACCTATGTGTATTACCTTTTACGTGTACATGTCTATGATATATACATGAACATAAGTTGTTTTTTACCAATTTAGATATATGTACATTCATGACTTGTATAAATATAAGAAAGTCACACTAAAAGTATAACCAACTGAATGTCATTAATCTCATACAGCTATCCAAAACATTAAACTACCTTATCCACTTCCAAAATGAATTGTAACCAAACTGATCAAAATAGTTTATCAAAACGCAATTTACTATCATAAACTAGTTCCACACATCAATGCTTCCTTTTTGTTTCTTGCTCCTACTCACCGGCTTCTTTCAAAACTTTATCCTTATATATATTACTTCTGGCGTAAGGATTTTAAAGGGATATTTTTTCCTCAAATCCTGATCTTAGTCTTCATTTTGTTCTTGTCTGGAAACCCACAGTCTCAATTTTTGATTTGACTCTCCATAAACATTCCCATATGACACATAACAATTATACCACAATCTGTATTTGTTTTTGATGTCGACCATCCGATTTGTAACTTTTGAGGGTACGTTGCTTCAATATCTCTTCAATTTGAATGCTCAACTCATCTCAAGTAAGATACAAAATTTATTTTTGCAGTTTTCAAAAGTGTTATGTCAGTAAACTGTAAGGTACACATATTAGGCACCATAAAACTTTCTTAATCATGTAAGTGTACTGGTACATATACGTTTCATACTTTTTTTAAACTATTAAGCATAAAAATAAATAACATGTAAGTGTACTATTACATATTAGTACATGCTTAATATGTTAAAATTTACATGTATGTTTGTGTACACAATGTTACATATACGTACCTACACTGTTACATACATCTGTTACATACTCTTCTGGTCACCTTGTATGCACTCAATATAAAGCTAAATGGTATATAAGTGTACTGTTCCACTCAGGAACTAGACATTTTTCACATTTTTAACTTAGAAATAAACTGTATGCAAGTTACTATTACATACACGTACTTAACACCTTTCATATATTCATCCAAAGAAAAAAAACATTATGTAATTGTAATAATACATATATGTACCCGTTGCTTTAAAACACTAAGGCTTATAGTTTTGATGTATGTAACTTCATTGTTACATATACGCACCAAATTTGTTTATATGAATGTACTTAAGTAGGTTAGTTACCTAGATGTTTTAGCATTCTCTTTAACTTTTACATCATTCCCGTTAAAACAAAAAAATAGAAGTCTTCTCAAATATAAAACCTTTAATGTATCAAATTGTCATCTTTATACCAATCAAACTTGTGTAATATTTCTCTTCCATGTTCAAAAATCATGTTCATAAGCATTCTTATACTAATAAGCATACGTATTGAGTCCAAAACATAAACATGAACATCATAAATTTTTATTCTTCAAGAAATATTACAGACCATACGAATACGTATCAACACTTGTTCAGTTTTTAAGAACAATAAAATCAAGTAAAAACTGAATTATTTACATATTTACATATTTACAGATAACCAATATGCCTTTTCATTCTTATTCACATACACTAATTGAAAATGGATCTACTAATAGAACAATTACACCACAACCACATTCTACCAATCGACCAACTAATCGAACAAAATTGTTAATAAACGATAAATGGTTACTAATCAACCTACTTGCAATTTTTACACAATCCCACCAAAGTTTTTTCAACTAATTATATAACCTAAATGTAAAGGTTTTTAACTGTGTTGCATCAAAATTATTGTAAGTAGAATTTCATGAAGACAAACCAAACCTCAATACTCATTTGGTACATATACATAACACAATTTCACAGATTCGTTATATCAATATATACATACTTAACTATCTTACATAAACCATTGCTTATGCACATATATCCCATTTTCGGTGGTACTACCAAACCCTAAATTTATATTTAACAAAATAATATTAATCCAAGCATTTACAGAGTTGAGGCACATTCTAAATGAACTAATTAACAACATACATATTGAACAATTTCAACCAAAATTGACACATACATATACGTACATCAAAGTAATTTCCACCAGGTTGAGCATAAGGAGGAAACAAATCGCTATTGACTTGCTTACATATACGTACCAAAACCCTAACTAGTCGGAAAATCAAAATGCCAAACAAAATCATAACACCTACTTACACACACCCCCGTATCGCTTTCATATAAGTTTACAAACTTGCAAAAACGTCTGATTTTCAAGTGGCGATCAATTGTAAGAACACATACCTCTTTGATTTCAGCAAAATCGTACAGGGAGCATCTACAACGAAATCAAATGGCGTCTCTGAAATAGCCCTATACTGCGAATGTCTTCAATAATCTCTCAGAAATCAAAATTTTCTAATATAATAGCATATGAATTTCTTCCAAATTTAGTGTCGATGTTTTAGTATTTCATCCTGCAATTCGAGTTCACTCCGTTGAATGAGGGTAGTTTTTTAGGCTAATTTATGTAATTGGTTGTTACTCATAATTTGGATGTTCCTAATTTGCCCTTTTCTATTTTTAAATGATTTTTTATATTACACTTATTTACGAAATTGACACTAGTAATTAATGACCATTGATCTACATAATCAATGGTTAAGATTTAGTTTGCAAGGTTTTCATTTATAACTAGGTTTTCATTAGATCCTCCCCCTATATATATATGTGTATATATATGTATACATATATATATACATGTGTATATATATATATACATATATATATTATGTATATATATATATGTATATATGTGTATATATATATATGTATATGTATATATATAGATATATACATATATATGTATATATGTATGTATATATATGTATTATATGTATATATATATATATATGTATGTGTATACATATATATATATGTATATGTATATATATATGTATATATATATATGTATGTATATATATATATGTATATATATATACATACATATATATATACATCTATATATATATATATACATATATACACATATATATACATAGGGAAAGGATCATATGATAACCCTTTAAAATTGCGATAACCCGTTAACCCCAATGTGTGGCTATAAATCTGCCACGTCGCCATCTGATGTCAAACCCTTTTGAGGGTAAAATCAGAATTTTACACTAAGCAAGTACACCAACTATTTTGGTCTTCCCATGCTGATTTGACACCAGCAGACCTATACAACTTTTTGGTACACTATACATATAGAAAAGGGATGAAAATATCGACAATCATCTGCAGTACTCCAAATTCACCAACTCAAAACCTTTATCAAACAAAGGGATGAAGATATCGAGCAGAACTGGGATGCTCATTCTCTACACGTCGGCTTTCGTCGTCGGAGTTGCCTCCTTCTTCGTCTTCTCCGGTGGTGATCTCTACTTCCTTCTTCTGAAATCAGCTGTAACGTTTCATTTCTTTAAAAGGGATTTTGAGGTAATCGGTTCTCTACTCTGTACGGACTTATAGATTATTATTATTATTATCATTATATTGAGTTTTAGGTTTTGATTCCAGTTTTGTTTGATGATTTTTAGGTTTTGAATGTAAAGTGTAAATGCAGTTCATAATGCTGGATGTGGATGGCCTTGGCTTCACCTTATCTACACTATTACTGAAGCAAACTACATTTAGTATTCATACACAGATAACTTATTTGTTTTTGAAGATTTTTGTTTTTATGGTAAAGGAGCAAACTCGTTTGCATTATATGAAAATGATATTCTTACACTGGTGACTATTTTTGTTTTTAAAGATTTTTATTCTTCACTACATTTAATATTATTACATTGGTGATTATATTTTTTTGTGTTCCCCTGTTGTGGCTGGATAATTTGTTTTTGAACATTTATGTCACACCCCCGCTTAGAGCGGAAACACGAGGATGCGACGGACGGGATCGTCATAACACTTGGTATAATTACAGAGACATATTACATGCAAAATCCTCGTGTCATGACGTCGCCCGACACAATGGTGACTTGTGTCGTGGTTAGTCAGTTCCACGACTATCATAGTCTTAATAATTCTAAAAATCCATATACACAGTGTTCAGATATAACAGTAAATGATATACAATACAAATGCAGTCTATTGAAATCCTGGGGGTCTCTGCTAAGGCATCAGCTCTAGCTATCCTCTTTGTTTATGATTACCTGAAAAGATATGCTCAAAAATGTCAACACATAATGTTGGTGAGTTCCGCAGGTTTAAATTGAAAACATGTAGTTGATGCTGTATAGAATTTGATATGGAATCATACTGTAAGCAAAACCACATAACATGTGTTTAAGACAACCAAACCTAATGACAGTTATGCATATAAATTCGTCGGAATATATTCACCCTTGGCCTGATTGCTGGCAGCTGTGTTGGTAACTCACAAGTTAACCAATCGTCGAAGGGTGGGGGTGTCAACCCAGTAGTACTACCAATACCTATCCGTTGGTTCCCAAACCCGGGAATTAATGGTTGTAAGAATAGTAGAATAACACCATGTATGTATTAGAATATAAGAATAGTATCACATTGATTCCAAGTATGAAGATTGTATGTAAGATTGTACAGCATCGAAAAACGGGTGAGCATACTTTTCCCCCAAGTTTGAAAACATTGAAACAATTATAAAAGCATAAAAGGGGCCACGGAAACTCACCTTGAATTGATGTAATGTATATGAACAAGAACTTCAAAGATTTAGGCAATGCACGATCAAACACGATCAATACCTATGTATTAATTGTAACTAAGTCTTTAATATGTATTCCACACGAATAGATATATTTAGTCGGATTCGGGTTGGTTCGATTTGACGTGCAACACGCACACAAATAGGTGTATATATATTACAAGATTAAGTTTGAAATTAACGTTAAATCAAGGATTAGAATTATGGGGTTTTTAATAGGTATTAAGTTTACAAAGTATTTATTTACATTTTGATTCCATTAGGAGGGTTTCATAAGTGTATTTATATACTTTTAAAAATGATGTGGTTTAATTATATAATTTATAATTATCCAAAGATAATTACAAATAAGGATAATCATAATTATAGTATTTTGATTAATAATAAGGTATTAATCTATATTATTATTTAAAATATATTTTATAAGAAATAACATACAATTACATTTGTAAGTAATTTGCGAAAATATAATTCCTACATTTATCATGATTAATCCATAATTAGAAATAATATAATATCCATTATAATTTAAATTATTATTTAAAGTCCATTTTATAAAAAAATTAGACTAATTAAATCATTTGTATTTAAAAGATAATAATACAATAAATAAATTAATGTTAAAATAAATTCCAGAAAATTAATTTGGTGGTTTTAAAATAATCAGAGTTTATAAATAATTTTTATAATTTTTAAGTGTTTATAAACAATATTTTATAAAAATTTATTAAGGTTTTTAAATAAAAGAAATTTACAGAAAATAATTTTGTAATATCTAAAATAAGGAGAATTCATACAATTTATTTTTGTAATTTTTAGATATTTTTATGTATTTTTTTATAGGCTAGAAAGCATTAAAAAAAATAGGTTAGGGTCCCCGGGTTCGAACCCGGGACCTCAAGTCTGCAACACACACTCCAAACCAGTGAACCAAAGGCCGTGGCCGCGGTAATAATCAGCTTTTAAATCATTTAAACACTTTAACCGCATTTCCCCCAAATCCAATGAACCCTAATTCAGATTTGGACCAAATTGAGCACCAATTGTTGTTGTTAACCGAATTGATGTTGGGGCTTTTGTTCCCAACCAAAATCGAGTATGTTTGTATGATTAATTACCTGTTTTGAAACTTAGATCGATAGAAACGAGTTAGAACCAAGCCGCGGTAGAGGTGGTGATCGATGGTTGATCAGAACTTGATAGAATTCAAATTAAACTTGTGAACAGCTTCGTGTGACAATAAAAGTAAAAGCTCTCATTCAATTTTGATTAATGATGCACAGGATATGGAGTTCGACCAAGTTGCAGGTCGCGAGATGAAGGTGATGAAATGGAGTGTTTTGTGTTTGTTTTGGATGAAATGGAACTCGAAGGAAGTTTATATAGGACTTAATATTCGTTAGTGCATAATTAATTTAATCGTTAATGGGTGTAATGCGTGATATTGGTGGATGGTCGGCCGAAGTGGGTTAGGTCACATTATCGTCTTCAATTATTCAAATTTAAGTGGGTTTCGTGTTCGAATCACCCACGAAAATGTGTCGGGAGTATTTGATTGAGGTGAAACCGTGTTAATTTCGGTGTTGGGGCTCGCCGGAGCCGCTCCGGTGACCGGCCGGAGTTGGAATCGGGAAAACGGGGGAAAGGGGAATGGGTTTTAAAATTTACCAATTTGGTCCCTGCGGTTTCTTGTTTGTTATTTTATGATAACAACTTTTAAAATGAGTTTTAAAAATTACATAAGCACCCCTGAACTTATAAATTCATTTTTTTTTTTTAATTCATTGTTGTTATTATTATTATTATTATTATTGTTATTATTATTATGTTATTATTATTATTGTTATTATTATTATTTGTTATTATTATTATTATTATTATAATTTTTGTAATTATTGGAATTAGTAACGTATTAAACTTAATCGTTTTATAAAAATTAGGGATGTTACAGTCTCCCCTGCTTTAGGAAATTTCGTCCCGAAATTTTAATCACGAGGAGACTGAAACGAAAAGATGAGGTTACTGAGATTTTATTTGGTCCTCGCGTCCCCAGGTGAACTCTGGGTCACGTTTAGATTCCCAGCGGACTTAGACAGTGGGTATCCGCTGTTTGAGTTGTTTGATTTTCTGATCCATAATTTCTAGAATATAATGTCTAGAAATCAGGATAAGACCAACAATGATGAGAAAGGTTATCCGTTGAAATTTAAGAATCCCAAACGTCACCATATGAAGCGACCTTAACGCATATTTTGTGAATATGTAGTTCTCCTTTGACCAACCATTGGTCTAAGAATAATATGCTATGCGAAGATCTTGGAATGAGTTCACAACAAAATGAATCAATAATTCAAAATAACGATTGATGTTTTAACGTCATACCATGGTATATGACAGGTACAGGTTAATTTCTCGACGTTGTGAGATAATGGGTTTGCTATTACGTAAAGATTACTCTGAACCTTTCCTTGGTAGGTAAACTTGATAGCATTGCTGATCAAGTGGGTGAGAATTCGTCTAATCCGTAAAACATCACCAATAACCTCCACTGGGACATCACCTCTTCTTGGCCTAAATTTTGTGGCCTCCAACCTCATAACTCCTGACTCAACTTTGGAAAAGTCGAGGATGTCACTAATAAGTTGAAGGACTAGATCATCAGAAGACAACATGACACTCAAAAGTTGTTTCTGATTTTTATCAAGTTTTGTTGTTGATAGAATTTCTACTATGCTAACGACCCCTGATAATGGAGATCTTATCTCGTGTGATACGGTTGCTAGTATTTGTTTTGCTCTCATCGTTACCTCTGTAACATGAACAGTTTTATTAAGTTCTGTCTCCTTGGCCTTCCGCACAGCTATTTCTTCCCTTAGTTCTATCATCTTTTCTCTCTTTTTCACCTGATCAGTGATTTCCATGCCCATATAATTAACACAAATCTTCTCCCCCATTTTTGCTGAACACGGGTTCAACATATATTAAGAATGTTTTGGCTCCAAATAACTCAGTCTCAAAAGTAATTCCTCTCTTTGCTGGTAACTCTCTTCAGAACTTCTCTTTTAAAGTCTTGTTGTTCAAATTCAAGATAGAATTTTTAATGATCTTCAAGGTTAAGGATTCAAAAGTGGTTCAAGAAGTGACGCGAATAATAGGAAAGGTATTTGTAACATGTTTTGCAAGGTAGCAATTTCTGTTTACATACGCAGTTTGACAAACCATTAGTTCAGCTGAGAACATTTACGTGACTAGAAAGTCATGTTTATAAGTTGATAATGTCTTCAGCAGAGGGATTGTTTAGGAAGGCTACCATCGCACAATCACGTTTTGATGATAACTCAAATGAAAGTTGATAAGTAAGGAATAAATGTTTCCATATAGCTAGGTCAAAATATGAGGATAAAAGGAGAGAAATCGATTTAAGAATTTTAAGTGCTCCAAGCTTGGAATCCAAATCAACATATTACGATCGGGTCTCCTTTCAGGTTCAGAAATCATGCTTTGGCTTGGTAGGTCGAATTACCAACATCGGTTCATCCTTCTTGTTACTTGATTACAGCCATGGTAGGTTGAAGATCAAGTGTTGAGATTCATCATCAAGGTATGGAATTCATGCTTATCTTGATAATAACAAGAAAACAATCGAGGGTTGACATTTGACACCAAATACGGTTTCGATCCTATTTTGATGAGATCATGTCATTTGTGAAATGTAAATTTCAATGAGAATAATTGAAGTCAATCCTCAAGATAAGGAAGTCACCCTAATCCAGAGGATGAAATTTCACAAAACAAACAAATGGAAAACCATTTATCGCAATAGTGATTCATCAAAGTAGGGGATCTCCCCTGCTTTGATGAGGTATAATCATTTAGGAGATACGAGTGTTCTTAGTCATGGGTTGTCTTGAAAACTCTTGCGTTTCCCACGGTGCAAGCGGTATGAAGTTTAACTTAACGACGAAAGGAAAATTATTATCAATTAGGAATTCGGAAAATTTCAGGTTACATCAGTGTATCAAGGGAAAAATCATGATTACAAGCTTAAGATCGAAGTTCGAGATAGCAGAATTCGTTATGATGGTGTTCAATTTTGAATAATTTAAATCAGAAAGACGAAATCAAAGACAAGAAATGATTCGATATCACAATGAGATGTGAACATTCGATTCATAATCGAAGGGAATATATGGACTTCTCAGAATAGTACCTCAATGACAAAGCAAAAGTAATAATATTCATTTCATCATTACAAATACCAAGGTTTCAAGCGCGTAAGTAACACCCCAAATAAGCAAATACTCATAGTTTAGATGGGTCTAAACATAAAGCACGAAGTAACTAGAAATGACTTTTTCCAGTCATTATTTCTCCATTAGTGCCCGTGTGACGTCAGTCCTGGTCGTCATCACTGCTGGAGGAACTAGAGAGACTCGGGGTAGGTCAGGATAGTTGCCCCCTAAGTTGGTCTCGTCGGCGGGCGGCCAGATCTTAATCCGGTTTGCCGGGAACCCTCTAATTCGAGCCGTCCGTCTCACGGCTCCTCCATTGTTCACTTGTTGGGGTCTTGCCTCGGGGGCATTCCTTGCAACTGTAGATGCTATAGGAACTACAGGTGCAGCAGGGTTAGGCTCCACGGGATTAATCGGTGCAGTGGCGACAGCAGGTAGAGTGTGCACAACAGGGTCTATGGGTTCTTCCTCTTCAAATGAGTCTGGTGCATCAAGCATCACCTCCTCAGGGTTAGATTTTCTACTAGAAGATGTTTGTATTAGGTATGCTAAGAGAATCTTTTCAGGCTTCGATTCGTTTTCAGAAGAAGTAATAGAAGGGCTGATAGATGACATCCTGAAATGTCATTAAGATACTTTATGAGATTTGGGGTAATATGAGCTATACAGCATGAAAATGACAATCAGGGATTTGGCATTAAAACAATGAGTTGTTCCGAGTGTAATCAAAGCGAGTACGTCGACTAATCACAGCATTAAGTCAGCCACAAATTTGTTAAAGACATGCGTTCTAACAAGCAGATACTCATCCCACACTTCCATCCTTGTATGTACTGGGTGGTAAGGCACAGACTTTGACGAGACTTTGAAAACCACGAATAACGATTCAAAGCTCATATTGAAAATTATTTGATTTAGACACACAATGCATTGACTATGATTTAAGATTTGTGTGTGCTTTGATAGGAATCAAAGTATAAAAAGATTCACATATGATTCTATTCATCAAGTTCCAATAACCCATGCTTCGGTCCATTAAGATCATTACGTAGCCTAGTTTAAGCATATTCTTAGTATACCGGTGATGTTTATATATAGGGTTCCCCGCAGCGTTCCCACCACATCCACGATATACTTTGAATAATACTTAAACTAGTTACATAACAACTTAATTTTCCTTAGCATCATTCCAAAGTATAACGTAATATAAGTTTAATAAGAGCCACCGCAACTACACTTATGTATAGGTGGTTTTACCAGTTATAAATGGTTACAGTCAAACCTATACATCGGTTCCACACGGGAATTGATGACTGTAGAGAAAACATTTCCAAAGTGTAAATAGTTTAATGTGACATAGCAATATCCATAAAGCGTACACGTATAGTTTACAACCAAACCGATCCATGCCTCAGTCAATTGGGATCATCACGTAGCCTAGTTTAAACACATTCTTGGTATACCAAGGATGCTTATATATAGGGTTCCCCGCAGCGTTCCCACCACATCCGTGGCATACCTAGAACGATGCCTAAACCAGTTACGTGACATCCGTTTATCCTTAGCATAATCTTAAAGAATAACGTTTTGTATGTGTAGAGAGTATCATTACTCTTCTACATTTATGTATTCCACTTTCATTCTAAGCATTAATCAGTAGTTACTGAAACGCTAAGTGGAGATATTTCTCATAAGGTCAATATTATAATTGGAAATACTATGAAGGCTCTAAGTAGGACAGGACTTGAGTAAATGATAATGTTTGATTGCCTTCAACAAGGACTTATAATGTTTGATTGCCTTTAACAAGGACTTATAATGTTTGATTGCCTTCAACAAGGACTTACTAGAATTATGACCCTAGCACCCTAGGGTATAGAATAGAAACTTGTGATACTCATGATCGTTACCTCATGGTAAGATTAGCCAGACTTTTCATGCATGGTGAATTATAATTACGTGTGCACCCGTAATGGTAATTTACCTTGCATGGTCACCCTAGCTCCACTTACCCCAAGTTAACCTCATAGTATTATCTAAATTCATCAAGCATAAATAATGTAATGTCCTTATGTCCATGAGCCAGTATTCCAATAATAGCATGTAATAGCAAATAAGCATATAAGCACATTAGTCTAATGGTAACTGCATATCCGTCATACTTTCAGGATTTCAGTCATAACAATGATAGGGTCGGATTCAATATCCGAGATCGACGCTACGCGTGATCACCGAAGTTCCCTAATAATATGATGTTGTGCGCATACAAGCGTAAAGTTCTTAGTATAAAAGTATCCCATGGAGAAGACTAAGAGTAATAATGTCTTCCTCGGGATGTTCAGATAACACGTGTACATGTATAAAATCAGGTATGTAGGAACATACTTGTAGATTATTAGGTATATAGGAATATACCTGTATATTAAGTCCATAGACATAATACTTGACCCATTTGCCTTGTAGATTTGTGTATTGACCATAGTTTATCACTCATCCCAGAATCCCCAGGTAAGCATACCAGGTCTCGTAATGAGATATATGCGATATGCTTGCCTTAGCCCGAGGGCCTTTTGCCAGGAAATCCAGAATACAGGTGTCTATGTGTCACACAAATCATGAAAGACATTTAGGTAAAATCAAATGCACACAATCCCTAGCATGCATTCTATATGAAGGTTCTTAGGTTATAGTCTAGGTCGAATTCTCCACCTAAATCTCTATAACCAAGGCTCTGATACCAATCTGTCACACCCCCGCTTAGAGCGGAAACACGAGGATGCGACGGACGGGATCGTCATAACACTTGGTATAATTACAGAGACATATTACATGCAAAATCCTCGTGTCATGACGTCGCCCGACACAATGGTGACTTGTGTCGTGGTTAGTCAGTTCCACGACTATCATAGTCTTAATAATTCTAAAAATCCATATACACAGTGTTCAGATATAACAGTAAATGATATACAATACAAATGCAGTCTATTGAAATCCTGGGGTCTCTGCTAAGGCATCAGCTCTAGCTATCCTCTTTGTTTATGATTACCTGAAAAGATATGCTCAAAAATGTCAACACATAATGTTGGTGAGTTCCGCAGGTTTAAATTGAAAACATGTAGTTGATGCTGTATAGAATTTGATATGGAATCATACTGTAAGCAAAAACCACATAACATGTGTTTAAGACAACCAAACCTAATGACAGTTATGCATATAATTCGTCGGAATATATTCACCCTTGGCCTGATTGCTGGCAGCTGTGTTGGTAACTCACAAGTTAACCAATCGTCGAAGGGTGGGGGTGTCAACCCAGTAGTACTACCAATACCTATCCGTTGGTTCCCAAACCCGGGATTAATGGTTGTAAGAATCGTAGAATAACACCATGTATGTATTAGAATATAAGAATAGTATCACATTGATTCCAAGTATGAAAATTGTATGTAAGATTGTACAGCATCGAAAAACGGGTGAGCATACTTTTCCCCCAAGTTTGAAAACATTGAAACAATTATAAAAGCATAAAAAGGGCCACGGAAACTCACCTTGAATTGATGTAATGTATATGAACAAGAACTTCAAAGATTTAGGCAATGCACGATCAAACACGATCAATACCTATGTATTAATTGTAACTAAGTCTTTAATATGTATTCCCACGAATAGATATATTTAGTCAGATTCGGGTTGGTTCGATTTGACGTGCAACACGCACACAAATAGGTGTATATATATTACAAGATTAAGTTTGAAATTAACGTTAAATCAAGGATTAGAATTATGGGGTTTTTAATAGGTATTAAGTTTACAAAGTATTTATTTACATTTTGATTCCATTAGGAGGGTTTCATAAGTGTATTTATATACTTTTAAAAATGATGTGGTTTAATTATATAATTTATAATTATCCAAAGATAATTACAAATAAGGATAATCATAATTATAGTATTTTGATTAATAATAAGGTATTAATCTATATTATTATTTAAAATATATTTTATAAGAAATAACATACAATTACATTTGTAAGTAATTTGCGAAAATATAATTCCTACATTTATCATGATTAATCCATAATTAGAAATAATATAATATCCATTAATAATTTAAATTATTATTTAAAGTCCATTTTATAAAAAATTAGACTAATTAAATCATTTGTATTTAAAAGATAATACATAAATAAATTAATGTTAAAATAAATTCCAGAAAATTAATTTGGTGGTTTTAAAATAATCAGAGTTTATAAAATAATTTTTATAATTTTTAAGTGTTTATAAACAATATTTTATAAAATTTATTAAGGTTTTTAATAAAAGAAATTTACAGAAAATAATTTTGTAATATCTAAAATAAGGAGAATTCATAGAATTTATTTTTGTAATTTTTAGATATTTTTATGTATTTTTTTATAGGCTAGAAAGCATTAAAAAAATAGGTTAGGGTCCCCGGGTTCGAACCCGGGACCTCAAGTCTGCAACACACACTCCAAACCAGTGAACCAAAGGCCGTGGCCGCGGTAATAATCAGCTTTTAAATCATTTAAACACTTTAACCTCATTTCCCCCAAATCCGATGAACCCTAATTCAGATTTGGACCAATTGAGCACCAAATTGTTGTTGTTAACCGAATTGATGTTGGGGCTTTTGTTCCCCAACCAAAATCGAGTATGTTTGTATGATTAATTACCTGTTTTGAAACTTAGATCGATAGAAACGAGTTAGAACCAAGCCGCGGTAGAGGTGGTGATCGATGGTTGATCAGAACTTGATAGAATTCAAATTAAACTTGTGAACAGCTTCGTGTGACAATAAAAAGTAAAAGCCCTCATTCAATTTTGATTAATGATGCACAGGATATGGAGTTCGACCAAGTTGCAGGTCGCGAGATGAAGGTGATGAAATGGAGTGTTTTGTGTTTGTTTTGGATGAAATGGAACTCGAAGGAAGTTTATATAGGACTTAATATTCGTTAGTGCATAATTAATTTAATCGTTAATGGGTGTAATGCGTGATATTGGTGGATGGTCGGCCGAAGTGGGTTAGGTCACATTATCGTCTTCAATTATTCAAATTTAAGTGGGTTTCGTGTTCGAATCACCCACGAAAATGTGTCGGGAGTATTTGATTGAGGTGAAACCGTGTTAATTTCGGTGTTGGGGCTCGCCGGAGCCGCTCCGGTGACCGGCCGGAGTTGGAATCGGGAAAACGGGGGAAAGGGGAATGGGTTTTAAAATTTACCAATTTGGTCCCTGCGGTTTCTTGTTTGTTATTTTATGATAACAACTTTTAAAATGAGTTTTAAAAATTACATAAGCACCCCTGAACTTATAAATTCATTTTTTTTTTTAATTCATTGTTGTTATTATTATTATTATTATTATTGTTATTATTATTATTGTTATTATTATTATTTGTTATTATTATTATTTGTTATTATTATTATTATTATTATAATTTTTGTAATTATTGGAATTAGTAACGTATTAAACTTAATCGTTTTATAAAAATTAGGGATGTTACAATTTACTTCAGTATCATTTTGTTTCTATTATGCTGAATAATTTTTTTAGTTTTTTTCTTAAGTTACAACATTAGTGTAATATCATTAGGGATTGTTTTTTTCTTAAGTTACAGCATTAGTTTTTTTCTTAAGTTATTTTTCCTATAGTTACAACAGCAACATAACTTCACGAGTGCTTTTTTAAAAAAAAATTTAGTCATAAATGAATTTTTTTTCAAAGATCCTAATATTAAATAAGTTTTCTTTTTTTATGTTGTTCTGGTGTAGGAAATTTATTTAAAATATCATTTTATTTTGTTTTTACTTTTCTGACTAGGTTACAGTAACAGTGTAACATTATATACGTAGGTTACAGCAGCGGTGTAACATTTATCTTTAAAATGTTAGTGTAACATCATGAAATAGTATTTTTTTGCTTAAACAACCATATTTTTTTCATAGGTTTCAGCAGTAGTGTAGCATCGACCATATTTGCATGTTGAATTCAATGTAGTATGACATTGTTTATGTAATTTTCACTGTTACTATTTATATTGTATCATAAAACCCTTACACAAGTTTATGCAAACTTTACAGTAGCCGTGTAACATTAGGTTACAGTAGTAGTGTAACATTCTACCTAATTTACATATGTTGGTCGTGACATAATTACCCAACTTTATTATATTCATATGTATATTTCATTAGTTTTATTTTTTTGCAGTAATGGTCTAAAGCTCCAACGCAGGCCGGCACTTTCAAAATTACCGATTATAAGGGGCTGATCTGATCAAAGCTTGTCAAGGGGTCAGAGAATTATGTGCGCTATGATTTTCAAGAAACACAAGGGATTGTGTTGTTTTCAATTTTTTAGTTCATTTTTGAATATGTAGTGTAAGAATTTTATGCAGTAATATAATGTTACAGTAGTGTTAGAGTATAATTGTTATAGTAGTGTAAGAGTATAATTAGTAGTGTAAAGTATGCGTGAATGTGTTACGACCGTAATGTTACAATAATGTTTTCTATTTTTTTGGATGTATAATCAATTCTTTTAGATATCTTCTTATGTATCTTTTTTGTTTCGTATTTAATTGTTTTTGTTTCAAATTAGTTTTCTCTATATATTTTCATAAACGTTAAATGTTGGTAGTAAATTAGCATTTCATATTTAAAGAATATATCATATATTATATATTTAAAGAATATATTATTAGTATTATTATTTAATTTGAAAAGTATATATTTAAAGAAAATTTGTAAGGCCCCTATCCCAGGAAACCTCACAGTTGGTCATTCACAGCAAAAACATAGATTAAAAGCAATCGTTTACTTATATGTATATATATTGCAGCGGAAAAATACAGTAATTGCAATTCATTACAACATAGTTAAATTAAAATATAAACATTGTCTTTAAACATCAAAAACTCTTTAAAGTCCTCTTAAATTCTTCTTCATCCGGGATGCCAGTCTTTAGATGCCAAGAAGCTTCAGATCCATGCTCCCATCCCTTAAGCCCTAACGCTCACCTGTCAACTGATATGCATACAAAAGTCAGCTTCGCTGAGTGATTCTAGGTTTACTTTGTTAAATAACTTTTATAAGAGGTATTAGCTTTAACAGTTGAAAATAGTCGTCATCTATCAGAACATTAATACACACGGACTATCACTTTATCGATACTTTATCATTACTTGTTAATTATTACTCTTCTTTATCCGTCAATTCTCTGTCACTATCGGTGCCTATGATAAACACAGGACTTTACCGACACGCCAATCCAGGCCTTACTGTCGTACCCAAACAGGCCATTATTGTCATGCCAATCCAGGCCTTACTGACCTGCCTATTCGAGCATTTACTTTACTGTCATGAGGGCACAACAAATGCAACCCTCCTCTGTCATCTGCTTGCAAGGCTTTACTTTCTCAAGGTACACGTTATGGGCCCAATAACAGTTCTTTAAGTTTCACTTATATCTTTAGTTTTCACATACACTTAACACATAATAAGAAGCAAACTCTTAGTCTAGGCATTCACATTTCATCAATCATGAGAGATAAACTAGATAACTGACCCTCCGCGGGATAGCGGGTTCGGGGGCGGCAGCCCCTGATAGCGGGGTTCTAGGGGCGGCAGCCCCTAGTGGGGTCCAAGGGGCAACGCCCCTGGCTGGGGCCGGGCTGCCAGGTCAACGCGCCCGAAAATTATTTTGAACTATTTAAATGGCACATTTTTCTTTAGAAAATTTCATTTTCTTGATAATAGGTCTTAAAAACCGTCATCATGAAAGTATGTATTTTAGTATGTATATCACCCCAAAACATTAAAAATGGGTAAAGGAGGGGTCTAGAACTCACCTGAACTTAGCAAAATAGCTTTAATTCTAAGTTACTTATGCTATAGTCCGAATACACAAGCTGCACGAAAGTTAATTGTAACGTCCCAAATTTCCAAAAGTAAGCTTAAGTGACGAGATAATATTAATAATAGTATTATTGAATTTTACCTCGCGAAAAAGATTAGTAGTTTGTCAAGTTTAGACTGGAAAACAAAATATGGAAACGCGAGGGACCAAAATGGACAATTTAAAAAAAAAAATAAATAAAAACAACCCTAAACCCTTTCTTTTTCATTTCATCAGCCGCTACCCTTTTCCCCCCCCCCTTCTCTCGGTCGAACCCCGACCACCAGCCACCGGCGGCCGATTCCGGCGAGTGCCGGCGAGTGGCACACCCCCCTTGTTCCCCTCGACACCCCGAACACAAAAACGACCTCAATTTCTCCTAAACCGCAACGTAGCAGCGGGAATCGAAGGCAGAGGCTTCGGTTGCAGGTGGGTTCGGTGGAGATGGCGATGATTCACGGCTGTCGTTGTTTATGGGGTCGATTACGAGTGTGGATTTGACGATGGTTGTGGCTGTGATTATTATGGTTGTTGTCGGCGGCGGATAGGGCGTGACGTGGGTGTCGCGACGGCGACCGTGGTCGGTGGTGGTCGCGGCTGTGGTTGGAGTTTGTTGTGGCTGGGGCGAATCGGTAGCCACAACCTCTTCTTGTGGTGGCTGTCGCTGACCGGTGGTGAATTGGGGTTGCGCCGGCAGTGGTGTCCCGATGGTGGCTGTCGTGTGTTGGTGTCGATTGTGGTGGTGTTTAGGTGATGGTTGCAAAACAACAGGGATGACGAGGTAATCTGTGATTGTGGTTGTGTTGCTGTTTGTTGTGGTTCATCTTGACTGTGATTCTATCTGTCGATTGGTTGTTGCTGCGATTGTGGTTATGTTGTGGCTGTGGTGGATCTAGTTTAGGCTATGGTCTTGGTGGTATGTTGGTGTGATGTTGATGATGTTCGGATGGTGATTTCTCCACAAAGGTAGATTGGTATTTGTCGGTAGTTTTATGAAAAAGAAAAGATTGATGGTATGATGTATTTATGGTAGTATGGCTTATGGTCTTCATGATGGTAACGTTTATAAGAATGTTTTGGGTAAGATTATTGTGTGGACTATCATAAGGATAGTAAAGATGATGATGTCCGGTGGTGGAAAGGATGTTTAGATGACGTTGACGATGCTTTAATAATGATGTTGATAGTTCTTAGATAGTGGTAATGTTCATTATGATGTAGTTGCAACAAGATGAAGATGATGTTTGAACATGGAAATGGTATCTTCACAGTAAGGATGGTTGTAGTATAAAAGTGGTATATGAATGATGATGTGATGTTATATGATGATGTTGTTGATGATGGCTTAGCATGCAAATGGTAAAGGTTTTCCTGGATATGATGGTCACGATAATCCCCGATGATAACATGATGTGCACGTTATTGGTTAGCTATGATGATAGGGACTTTAGTAGTTAGTGGTAGATAAGGTTTAGGGTGATGATGTATTTGAAAGAGGATGAGGATGTATGATGATGATGATTCTAGGATGATGATTAAGGTTTCGTTGCAAAAGATGGCGACTCCATTATGATGATGACATTACTTGAGAATTCAAGTAGATGACGATTATGGACATTCAACGACACCCAAGGTGAGTTTCTAGACCCCCTTTTTATTACATGTTTTCTAACGATTTTGGGGCTGGAAAATACATGTATGAATGTTTTTATGAACTTAAGTATGTTACCCGTATGTTATGTGCATGTGTATGTTTGTAAAGTATGTTTTGAGGTAATGTATTGTTATGTTTATGTTGAGTTCATGCTTAGAACCGTATGTGAATGTTTAGAATTAAGTGACATGATGTTTGGGACTGGAACACGACTTAGAAATATGAACAGACTATTATTACGCCTAATGAGTCCAATAGTGCTCATAAGTCTGAAAAATAAACTAAGTATGGACTAATGTGTCCAATAGTGCTCATGAGTCCAATAGTGCTCATAAGTCTGAAAAATAAACTAAGTATGGACTAATGTGTCCAATAGTGCTCATGAGTCCAATAGTGCTCATAAGTCTGAAAAATAAACTAAGTATGGACTAATGTGTCCAATAGTGCTCATGAGTCCAATAGTGCTCATAAGTCTGAGAAATAAACTAAGTATGGACTAATGTGTCCAATAGTGCTCATGAGTCCAATAGTGCTCATAAGTCTGAGAAATAAACTAAGTATGGACTAATGTGTCCAATAGTGCTCATGAGTCCAATAGTGCTCATGAGTCTGAAAAATAAACTAAGCATAAGGTGAAAAGTCTAAACAGTGGTCATATACCTAGAAAAGTCGGCCAAGATGACTAAGTGTATGGTTATAAGTTCAAACAGGGCCCATGTGCCCAAACACTTAGAATTTTTACAGGAAATTTCCGGGAATCCGGATTTTAAGGATTTGACCAGGGTTGACCAGGGTTAATAAATGATGATGTCTCATGCATATAATGATGAGTATGATTAACCCTAATTGTTACTAATATTATTATTAGTATATTATTGTTAACAATATTATTAAAATATTGTTAAGTAAGGTATGATGAATGTATGATGATGAACGTATGATGAATATGTATGATGTGTGTATGTTCCTTGTGACTGTGTATGCTTATCTTCCTGAAACTTTACGAATAACGAGAAATGAATTAATGAAGTATTATGTATCGTAAAGTGAAAGATAATGAAAGAGGAACGTGATGATGAATGCGTGTATTAACGAATGAACGAAAAGAAGAATGATGATGAATACATGCATTAACGAACGAACGAAAAATGTCTTGCAAACATTGGATAAGTTTAACGGGTCCTTCTTAGTGATTGACCATATGTATGGTACCCCTACCGCTTACCTCTAGTACCGTGGCATACGTTTTGTTGTTCATATGTTGACTTCGGCCCGGTAGCTAATAACGTTCGGGGTATAGCAGATGGTAGTGGTACAAAAGATATCCAATGTGCAAGAAAAGATGTAACATGTATTAATGAATGAACGAATGATTAAATGATGATGAATACATGCATTAATGAACGAATGAGTTATGTCTTGCAAGCATTGAATAACGCGATTGGTCCTTCTATGTGATTGACCATGGTCATGGTACCTCTACCGCTTACCTCTAGTACCGGGCATACGTTTTGTTGTTCATATGTTGACTTCGGCCCGGTAGCTAATAACGTTACCTCTAGTACCGTGGCACCATGTTTAGCTGTCCCTCCATAGACTTCGGCCCAGTACCGTGGCATACGTTGTTGTTCATTTGTTGACCTCGGCCCGTACTGTGGCACTACGTTTTGCTGTCTATGGATTGACTTCGGCCCGGTAGCTAATAACGTTCGGGGTGTAGCATAGGGTATTGGTACAATTAACCTTTCAATGCGTGCAAGTAAGTATGAACGGGATTCTTGTCATTCGACCACAGTAATCATAGCCGAGTGCTATGAAGTGGGTAAAGGCTGACAGGATCCATATGAGAATGAAACGATAAGGATGTAACGAACGAATGACGCAGATAATAAATGTGATCTGATATGTGTACGATGTATGTTCTTGAATGAAATGTAAGATGAAGAAACGTAACGGGATCCTTGTCATTCGACCACAGTAATCATGGCTGTGTGCCATGAAGTGGGTAAAGGCTGACAGGATCTAAATAAGAAGTGAAAGATAATGATGTATAACGAATGAATGAATGAATGAAAGAGATAATAAAGATATTATCTATACGTATGTACGATGTATGATCACGTGTAAAGAAAGAACGGTTTTAATGAAAACAAAGTATGTTTATTATAAAACTAGAACTCACTCAGCAACGCTGACTTTTATGTATTTTCCAGTTGGCAGGTAACAGGTTGCTGAGGATGGCACACTGAGGTGGTTACTCGGCAGGGCAAGACTGACATCCAAATTATGTTTTGATGATACTGTTGTGTTGAAATTCATTCGACTAATTGTTTAATAACAGTGATTTAATGAATGAAAGGTTTTTGTTAAAATTAATTCCGCTGCTTAAACCTTATAATATGTACGTTTTATGCTGTGAATGACCAACTGTGAGTGCCCGGGAACGGGGCCTTACAAGTTGGTATCAGAGCTAAAGTTTAAGTGAATTGGGTAAAATTTTTCAAAATAAACCTTAACTTAAACTGAGAATGGGACGGAAAGAAGGATGTCAGCCCGAGTAGCCATGTGCCATCAGGTATTGTTTTCTTAAAAGTTAACCAGACTTATGTGCGTGTGCTATATGTGATTTATGTGTTCTTAGTAGATTTAGATACTGATGTAGTCAGGATAGGAAATGCTTGGGGTGTGAAGAGTAAAGTAAGTGGCTAATCACAACTGGCCACTGTAATTAGGGACTTACTATACTCGACATAAACTGAGCTATTGCCTTGAATGACTGTTTTAGTATTTGAATCTTATAGGAAGTGGAAAGTTGACAGATGTGTACGAGGTGTGCGATTCCCCGATGAGACCATTAGAGACTTGATAGCGATACCAGCAAAGACATATAATAAAATTCTAGACTTCGTAACCAGGAATTTAAAAGTGTTGTACCCATGGGCTAACTTACAAATGAGGAGAATTAACGATTCAGGTTACAAGATCTCTAGGGAAATAGGTTTCTTCAGACGAGTAATTCTTTGCATGGCGTTTCAGCGAGGAATTACTAATAGAGATGAAAAAAAAAAAAAACTTACAATACTTGTCATGACCTGGACCATTGCCTTGAACGATGATGCTAGTGGTCCGAATCTTGTAGGTAGCTTAAATGATTGATGAGATGTTTTAAGAAGGTAAAGTGATAATGTAGGAACTACCCTTAGTAAAGATATTTGGATAGAAGTGTCTGTAAGTGACTGTAAATAGTAATGGAAAGTTAGGGCCTTCTTCTGGATTGCATGTTACTACCCTAAGTGGACGTAACGTGGTCTTGGATATGAATTGACTAGCTGCATACGGGACTGATACTGCACAGCATGGAAATATGACCCGTTGGTTCATACATGATAGAAGTATGGACATGACTTATGATAATTAGGAGTTGCATGAGTTCAGGGATGATCCTAATAATGAGATAGAAAAGTCCATGAAACAGGTTGAGGAGCATATCCTATGTAAATAAAAGATGCTAAGGGCAAAGTCTTAAGTTGATAGATGTAGCTATAGAGCGTGCCTTCCTAAGGTGACCCCGGAGGACCCTCTCGGAGTTAGAAGAGTTTGAGATCGACTTGTCATCTGGGACTCAGCTTGTAGTTATGTCACCGTACCGATGGTTTTCACGGATCGACTGTAGGTTAGATCAACAACAGCTACAGGCTGAAGAGCATGACATCCTAAAGATAACCTTTCAGTCACGGTTTGGATGCTATGAGTTTCCTTGCAGTAATGTAAAAAGTTCCCCAAGGGTGATGTTAGAAATCTGTAACTTACGGAAGTGAAGGATTACTACATACAGTTTGTTCAGTACTTCTTGGAGATAATCTTGCCCTTGGTAAGGTTCACAAGAAATGACACCACGTCTAAGTGAGAAGTTAGTTAATGAATGTGAACATGAACTGAATAAGGAAGGTTAACATGAGCCTTGGTGATAATGCTATCAGTAAGTGTCGAAAACCTAGAACCATGTGTTCCATACAAGATCTGACTAAATATATATATATATATATATACTCGATACAACATGGTAGAACCATGGTTACGTTATTCACAAGGTTAAATACAAGATGATAATATACTTACTCATGAATTAGGTTTCGTAGTCATAATGTTTGCATTAATGAAAATGATCCATAAGAGAAGTGCGTTAGGATGTTTGAAGGTTGCAAAGGCTATGTGTAGACGGCTAAAGAAGATCATACCTTATATGGTGTGTGTTGAACATGTTTAGGAGCAACATGAGAATTTGTGGCGATTGAGAAAATATTATCCCACGTTGTGTAAGGACCAACAGGTTTCGAGGACGAAACCTAAATAAGGGGGATAGACTTGTAACGTCCCAAATTTCCAAAAGTAAGCTTAAGTGACGAGATAATATTAATAATAGTATTATTGAATTTTACCTCGCGAAAAAGATTAGTAGTTTGTCAAGTTTAGACTGGAAAACAAAATATGGAAACGCGAGGGACCAAAATGGACAATTTAAAAAAAAATAAATAAAAACAACCCTAAACCCTTTCTTTTTCATTTCATCAGCCGCTACCCTTTTCCCCCCCCCCTTCTCTCGGTCGAACCCCGACCACCAGCCACCGGCGGCCGATTCCGGCGAGTGCCGGCGAGTGGCACACCCCCCCTTGTTCCCCTCGACACCCCGAACACAAAACGACCTCAATTTCTCCTAAACCGCAACGTAGCAGCGGGAATCGAAGGCAGAGGCTTCGGTTGCAGGTGGGTTCGGTGGAGATGGCGATGATTCACGGCTGTCGTTGTTTATGGGGTCGATTACGAGTGTGGATTTGACGATGGTTGTGGCTGTGATTATTATGGTTTTGTCGGCGGCGGATAGGGCGTGACGTGGGTGTCGCGACGGCGACCGTGGTCGGTGGTGGTCGCGGCTGTGGTTGGAGTTTGTTGTGGCTGGGGCGAATCGGTAGCCACAACCTCTTCTTGTGGTGGCTGTCGCTGACCGGTGGTGAATTGGGTTGCGCCGGCAGTGGTGTCCCGATGGTGGCTGTCGTGTGTTGGTGTCGATTGTGGTGGTGTTTAGGTGATGGTTGCAAAACAACAGGGATGACGAGGTAATCTGTGATTGTGGTTGTGTTGCTGTTTGTTGTGGTTCATCTTGACTGTGATTCTATCTGTCGATTGGTTGTTGCTGCGATTGTGGTTATGTTGTGGCTGTGGTGGATCTAGTTTAGGCTATGGTCTTGGTGGTATGTTGGTGTGATGTTGATGATGTTCGGATGGTGATTTCTCCACAAAGGTAGATTGGTATTTGTCGGTAGTTTTATGAAAAAGAAAAGATTGATGGTATGATGTATTTATGGTAGTATGGCTTATGGTCTTCATGATGGTAACGTTTATAAGAATGTTTTGGGTAAGATTATTGTGTGGACTATCATAAGGATAGTAAAGATGATGATGTCCGGTGGTGGAAAGGATGTTTAGATGACGTTGACGATGCTTTAATAATGATGTTGATAGTTCTTAGATAGTGGTAATGTTCATTATGATGTAGTTGCAACAAGATGAAGATGATGTTTGAACATGGAAATGGTATCTTCACAGTAAGGATGGTTGTAGTATAAAAGTGGTATATGAATGATGATGTGATGTTATATGATGATGTTGTTGATGATGGCTTAGCATGCAAATGGTAAAGGTTTTCCTGGATATGATGGTCACGATAATCCCCGATGATAACATGATGTGCACGTTATTGGTTAGCTATGATGATAGGGACTTTAGTAGTTAGTGGTAGATAAGGTTTAGGGTGATGATGTATTTGAAAGAGGATGAGGATGTATGATGATGATGATTCTAGGATGATGATTAAGGTTTCGTTGCAAAAGATGGCGACTCCATTATGATGATGACATTACTTGAGAATTCAAGTAGATGACGATTATGGACATTCAACGACACCCAAGGTGAGTTTCTAGACCCCCTTTTTATTACATGTTTTCTAACGATTTTGGGGCTGGAAAATACATGTATGAATGTTTTTATGAACTTAAGTATGTTACCCGTATGTTATGTGCATGTGTATGTTTGTAAAGTATGTTTTGAGGTAATGTATTGTTATGTTTATGTTGAGTTCATGCTTAGAACCGTATGTGAATGTTTAGAATTAAGTGACATGATGTTTGGGACTGGAACACGACTTAGAAATATGAACAGACTATTATTACGCCTAATGAGTCCAATAGTGCTCATAAGTCTGAAAAATAAACTAAGTATGGACTAATGTGTCCAATAGTGCTCATGAGTCCAATAGTGCTCATAAGTCTGAAAAATAAACTAAGTATGGACTAATGTGTCCAATAGTGCTCATGAGTCCAATAGTGCTCATAAGTCTGAAAAATAAACTAAGTATGGACTAATGTGTCCAATAGTGCTCATGAGTCCAATAGTGCTCATAAGTCTGAGAAATAAACTAAGTATGGACTAATGTGTCCAATAGTGCTCATGAGTCCAATAGTGCTCATAAGTCTGAGAAATAAACTAAGTATGGACTAATGTGTCCAATAGTGCTCATGAGTCCAATAGTGCTCATGAGTCTGAAAAATAAACTAAGCATAAGGTGAAAAGTCTAAACAGTGGTCATATACCTAGAAAAGTCGGCCAAGATGACTAAGTGTATGGTTATAAGTTCAAACAGGGCCCATGTGCCCAAACACTTAGAATTTTTACAGGAAATTTCCGGGAATCCGGATTTTAAGGATTTGACCAGGGTTGACCAGGGTTAATAAATGATGATGTCTCATGCATATAATGATGAGTATGATTAACCCTAATTGTTACTAATATTATTATTAGTATATTATTGTTAACAATATTATTAAAATATTGTTAAGTAAGGTATGATGAATGTATGATGATGAACGTATGATGAATATGTATGATGTGTGTATGTTCCTTGTGACTGTGTATGCTTATCTTCCTGAAACTTTACGAATAACGAGAAATGAATTAATGAAGTATTATGTATCGTAAAGTGAAAGATAATGAAAGAGGAACGTGATGATGAATGCGTGTATTAACGAATGAACGAAAAGAAGAATGATGATGAATACATGCATTAACGAACGAACGAAAAATGTCTTGCAAACATTGGATAAGTTTAACGGGTCCTTCTTAGTGATTGACCATATGTATGGTACCCCTACCGCTTACCTCTAGTACCGTGGCATACGTTTTGTTGTTCATATGTTGACTTCGGCCCGGTAGCTAATAACGTTCGGGGTATAGCAGATGGTAGTGGTACAAAAGATATCCAATGTGCAAGAAAAGATGTAACATGTATTAATGAATGAACGAATGATTAAATGATGATGAATACATGCATTAATGAACGAATGAGTTATGTCTTGCAAGCATTGAATAACGCGATTGGTCCTTCTATGTGATTGACCATGGTCATGGTACCTCTACCGCTTACCTCTAGTACCGGGCATACGTTTTGTTGTTCATATGTTGACTTCGGCCCGGTAGCTAATAACGTTACCTCTAGTACCGTGGCACCATGTTTAGCTGTCCCTCCATAGACTTCGGCCCAGTACCGTGGCATACGTTTGTTGTTCATTTGTTGACCTCGGCCCGTACTGTGGCACTACGTTTTGCTGTCTATGGATTGACTTCGGCCCGGTAGCTAATAACGTTCGGGGTGTAGCATAGGGTATTGGTACAATTAACCTTTCAATGCGTGCAAGTAAGTATGAACGGGATTCTTGTCATTCGACCACAGTAATCATAGCCGAGTGCTATGAAGTGGGTAAAGGCTGACAGGATCCATATGAGAATGAAACGATAAGGATGTAACGAACGAATGACGCAGATAATAAATGTGATCTGATATGTGTACGATGTATGTTCTTGAATGAAATGTAAGATGAAGAAACGTAACGGGATCCTTGTCATTCGACCACAGTAATCATGGCTGTGTGCCATGAAGTGGGTAAAGGCTGACAGGATCTAAATAAGAAGTGAAAGATAATGATGTATAACGAATGAATGAATGAATGAAAGAGATAATAAAGATATTATCTATACGTATGTACGATGTATGATCACGTGTAAAGAAAGAACGGTTTTAATGAAAACAAAGTATGTTTATTATAAAACTAGAACTCACTCAGCAACGCTGACTTTTATGTATTTTCCAGTTGGCAGGTAACAGGTTGCTGAGGATGGCACACTGAGGTGGTTACTCGGCAGGGCAAGACTGACATCCAAATTATGTTTTGATGATACTGTTGTGTTGAAATTCATTCGACTAATTGTTTAATAACAGTGATTTAATGAATGAAAGGTTTTTGTTAAAATTAATTCCGCTGCTTAAACCTTATAATATGTACGTTTTATGCTGTGAATGACCAACTGTGAGGTGCCCGGGAACGGGGCCTTACATTAATACACAAAACGTCATTTTCTTCACAATTTCGCTGACAGTTTCGCTGTCAGATTCGCCGCCAGTTTCGCTGGCAGTTTCGCTACCAGTTTCGCTGGGCAGCACTTCTGCCAGTTTCGCTGGGCAGAGTCGCTGCCATGAGCGCCCAACTTTCGTTGAAATTTCCTAGATTCGCTAAGTCTATAGGTCAACCTGGGCACTAGCGAAATTACCAACGAAACTGTAGTTTCGCTCCAGCGAAACTGTAGTTTCCCTGGAACTCTCTTAGTTTCGCTGGATGAGTGCACAGTTTCGCTGAATCGGGGCACAGTTTCGTTGGATGAACAAAAATGACGAACCAGCCCGTTTTTAACCCAAAATCTTAACTTTTTACGTCCAAATCCTTGGTTTACCTTCCATGAAACCATTTCTAACCTTTTTACACGTTTTCATACGTAAAATTTGACCTTTATGTGTTTCTTTGAAACTTTTCAAAACCCAAAACCCTAGAATCCGGGTTTGATCTACAGAAGGGTTTAGGGGTCGATTCTTACCTGGATTTGTTGCTCTATTCTTAGGGTTTGATGCTCCAACACCCAGATCTTCAATCCTTCAACCTTTGAAGCTCCAAATCTTGAATTTTCTTCACTTTCTCTCTCTACTTTCTCTCTCTACGAATTTTGGGGGCTAGGGTTGATATGCTGGAAATGAGGCTGTTCATGCATGTTTAAGGGCTGATTAAGGGCCTTAAACCCATCAAAACATAGCCCATTAAGGTTAATTTAGTCCATAGCCCACTAATTTGTCTTCCTTTCTTTAATTAACCCTTAAAAGCCCATTATTATTATATGGCTCGCTTCGGGAAATTTCGGGACGTTACAAAATTATTACATATTTAAAGTAGCAGGTATAGCACATCAGTCAATCTTTTAGACACATCAGTCATTTTTTAGTAAAATGACAATTTTGCCCTTGAAGGTGCAATGAGGTCCTTTTTTTAATTTTAAATAATCAAATTAATCACAACCATTGGATTATCTTTCTAGTGGGACCAAGAGCAATATAATGTGGTTAATGGGTTATCGCAATTTTGATGGGTTAGCAATTGAACTTCACCCTATATACATATACATATATATATATATATATATACATATATATATACATATATATATACATACATATATATATACATATATATACATACACATATATATACGTACATATATATATACATATACATACATACATATATATACATATATATACAATATATATATACATATATACATGCATATATATACATATAAATATATATACATACATATATATATATACATATATATATATAGAGAGAGAGAGAGCATGCTGTCGTTTGACGGTGGAGGGCGGAGGTGGCGATGGAGGTAGCTGCAGGAGTAAGGGGTGGAGTTGTAGGTGGTGGCAGAATAGGGTTAGGATTAAGTGTAAGGTTTTCTTTTATTATTGAATTTTTAATCATAAGGGTAAAGTTGGCATTTCATAATAACTTAACAGAAAAATCTAACGGTGTTAGTCTTATAGACCGAAATTGAAACAAACCCTCAAACTATTGGACCGTTAGTGTGATAAATGAAGTATTGGACTGAAATCGTGATTTTTGTCAAATCCAAGGGACGTAAATAGTAATTACTCTAATAATAGTAACAACAATAACAATAATAACAATAATAATAATAACAATAACAACAATAACAATAATAATACTAACAATAACAATAGTAATATTAATATTTATATTAATTATTATTATTGTTATTATTATTATTATTGTTATTATTATTATTATTATTATTATTATTATTATTATTATTATTATTATTATTATTATTATTATTATTATTATTATATTATTATAACTATGTAATATTTAGTATTTATAGTTATGTATATAAATAAGATAGTATTATCGTTGCCCCACTATCGCCGCCCACCACCACTGTCGTCGCACAACCATCGCTGTCACACCCTCAATTTCCACAAACGGGGTATTACCGTTAGGCGTGTGACTTCCAGGATCTCAGCCACTAGCTACACCAAACGACACGTTAATTGTAAAACATAATTCATTTTTGAAGTTTGATATTACCAAAGACCAAGTTTTTAAAGTAAACATAACAGAAGTTGCGAAAGCATAATAAATCTTAATTGTTTAAATGGCGCAACACGCGCAAACCGAATAAATGAACGTTACTGAAAAATATTAAATAAGCCACGTGAGATAATAAATGCATGAATGAATGCTCCTAATTGTGCGCGTCTTGTGAACCTGAAAGAAACATGTTAAAGTGTCAACACAAGGTTGGTGAGTTCACAGGTTTGATAAACAGAACATAAAGTAAACCGATACAGTAAACAAAGTAATATCAGTAGGTAGCTAGTCTACTAAACCAGTTACTCAGTGTATGAAGTTCGCAACCGAAGCTGACAATCGAAACTGAACGTCTCGGCTGTGAATACCAGGTCACAGCAACAGAACTTAGGACAATTAAACACCCGTTTGACGAACGTTGTGCTAGCGCGACTAGCCCAGGTGGGGTTTGTCAAACCCAGTAGATCTACTCCGAATTGCCTCGCTATACTACATACATTAACGGTTCGAGAGTGAGGACTTAAGTGGTATCACACTAGTAAACAGGTGATATTACAATAATACTGATCAATGAAAATGAAATTGTTTCCACGTTTCTACTTGCGTAGTAACGGACCGAAGGGCAAAGTATACGAACATAGTATCATGTATATGCAGTATCATAACAATCCAATGTAATGTAACGTTTATGAAAAACAGCATGTTTCTCTCCCCCGAAAATAGTATAAAGTAAAAGTGGGGCTGTAAACTCACCTGACGTATAAGTACGTATATAAGAAGATTGAATAGGATATTAATTGATATTCCAACGAACTCCTTCACGAGATACCTAAGCATGTATTTATATTTTTAGTTTTAGGTTAATATTAAGGTTTAATGATTAAACGCGAACTAGGGTTTCAATATGAATCTGTATATTTTGGAATTAAATATAATAAGGTTGTGGTTTAATATGTAATTTATAATTATCGAAGGATAATTACAAATAAGGAAAAATCAATTATAGTATTTTGATTAATTATAAGGTATTAATCTATACCAATATATTTTACAAGAAATAATCCACAATTTTATTTGTAAATAATTTGTGAGTTTATAAAATTTATTAATTTATATTCAAAGCTAATATAGTGTTCATTTTATAGAAATAATTATTTATAATATTTATAAATAATTTATGTATAATTTCTATGATTTTTGTGATTATTGCATAGTTATACACGATTTAGAATTTATTTTATAAAAATAAGCATTTTTAATATTTGTAAATAATATTTTATCAAAATTTATTAAAGTTTTTAAATAAAAGAAATTTACAGAAAATAATTTTGTGATATTTAAAATAGGGAGAATTTACAGAATTTATTTTTATAATTTTTAGGAATTTTTTCCATATTTTTAAAGTATTTTAAAAAGCTTAAAAAATAAAACAAATAAAAAGAGGTTGCCCGGGTCGAACCCGGGACCTCATACCCGCGCACACATAGCCCCAACCAGTGAACCAATGGCCTAAGCCGCGATAAGCAATGGTTTTTAAATCATAAAACCGCAAGTTCCAGTAATCCCCAGATTCGAAGAACCCTAGAATCAAATTTGATTCAATTGACCATCGATTCGATTATGATAACAGGAATGAGGTTAGGGCTTTTAATCCCCATGATGAACCAAACGTATAGATGTAATTAATTACCTGATTTGAATCAATTTGATGATATAAACAGTCAAGAACAGGTCGCGGTTCAACTTGAACTCGAATGTGGATCAAACACTGATGAAAATCAAATTAACTTTCCAGATAGCTTCGAATGATTGTAATGGTCGAAAGCCCTATGTTAATTTCAGTAATTATTGCTCGGAGTATGGATTTTGGTAGAGTTGCAGGTCGCGATGATGGTGATGATCGAGATTGATATTTTTGATGATTTAAGGTGCAATTGAACTCATTGGAAGATTGAAGGCAGTTATATACTCGTTTAGGTTCAATTAATTAGATTATTATTAAGTGTAGTGCTCGATAATGGCGGGTTTCTTGGCCGACAATCGGGTGAGTGGGTTAGGTAAGCAATCGCACTCAAATTTTGACTTGTTTATGGGTAACGAGTTTGAGTCATCCCCGCAAAGGTGTCGGTAATATTTAATTTGATTAAAATCTGCGTTTATTGGGTGTTTGGGGGTCGCCGGCGTTGGCCGGAATAGTGGCCGGAGAGGGAGAACGGGGCGACGGGCGGGGGGGGGTTTTTAAAAGGAATTTTCACTTTTGGTCCCTGTGGTTTAAGATGTTATCATTTTATGCTAGAACTTCTAAATAAGTTTTAAAATGGTCAAAATTAGCCCCTGGACTTTATTATTATCATTATTATTATTATTATTATTATTATTATTATTATTATTATTATTATTATTATTATTATTATTATTATTATTAATCTTACTAAATAATAAAATGGATTAATTCGCGATAGTATTAACCGAAAAGAAAAAAAAAATTCGGGTTGTCACATTATCCCCTTGTTGAAGAAATTTTCGTCCCGAAAATTAGAACACACACGTTAACGAACTACTAGCAAGCAAGCTGGTCAGTGAGTAAGCTGATTAGTTATTTAGGACATAGGCAAGATAGGGTCTCCGGGAGTTTCTCATGCACGACAAACTACAATTACGTGTGCACCCGTAATGGTAATTTGTTTTGCATGGTCACCCCTGGTTCCTCCTATCCGAGCTAACATAGCTTGTCAGGTACAGTGGTCATCAACGATAGGAGTACCTAATATGTAATTATTATATCGGGTCGATCAATCAATTATGCGAAAGGATCAGTAAGGTTCAGGAATCGTTGACACGCCAATGTAATTTGACTCATTTGCCTTAGAGACTTGTGTAGTGACCATAGTTTATCACTCATCCCAGAAATCCTCAGGTAAGCATAACTGGTCTCACTATAAGATTTATACGATATGCTTGCCTTAGCCCGAAGGTCTTTTGCCAGGAAATCCAGAATACAGGTGTCTACGTGTCACAGGGATATGTTTAAGCAAAAGTTTTTAGGTAATCAAAAGTTTAGGAAACCTCGTAAGTAACCCTTCCCGTGACTCACAGCAACTCGGAGTCACCCTCCCTGTAGACGAACACTTACAGGAAGACGCCAAAGCAAACATTTCTTGAGCAGGTAAAAACTAGTAAGGCATGCAAACAAAACCAACTAACAAAACTAAACGTGTCTATATACGTGTAACTAAGGCAACGGCTATAGTCTAAATGCAATGCAAATGAGATGCAATGTCAATTTAGTTCGCTATAACCAATGGCTCTGATACCAATCTGTCACACCCTCAATTTCCACAAATGGGGTATTACCGTTAGGCGTGTGACTTCCAGGATCTCAGCCACTAGTTACACCAAACGACACGTTAATTGTAAAACATAATTCATTTTTGAAGTTTGATATTACCAAAGACCAAGTTTTTAAAGTAAACATAACAGAAGTTGCGGAAGCATAATAAATCTTAATTGTTTAAATGGCGCAACACGCGCAAACCGAATAAATGAACGTTACTGAAAAATATTAAATAAGCCACGTGAGATAATAAATGCATGAATGAATGCTCCTAATCGTGCGCGTCTTGTGAACCTGAAAGAAACATGCTAAAGTGTCAACACAAGGTTGGTGAGTTCACAGGTTTTGATAAACAGAACATAAAGTAAACCGATACAGTAAACAAAGTAATATCAGTAGGTAGCTAGTCTACTAAACCAGTTACTCAGTGTATGAAGTTCGCAACCGAAGCTGACAATCGAAACTGAACGCCTCGGCTGTGAATACCAGGTCACAGCAACAGAACTTAGGTCAATTAAACACCCGTTTGACGAACGTTGTGCTAGCGCGACTAGCCGGGTGGGATTTGTCAAACCCAGTAGATCTACTCAGAATTGCCTCGCTATACTACATACATTAACGGTTCGAGAGTGAGGACTTAAGTGGTATCACACTAGTAAACAGGTGATATTACAATAATACTGATCAATGAAAATAAAATTGTTTCCACGTTTCTACTTGCGTAGTAACGGACCGAAGGGCAAAGTATACGAACATAGTATCATGTATATGCAGTATCATAACAATCCAATGTAATGTAACGTTTATGAAAAACAGCATGTTTCTCTCCCCCGAAAATAATATAAAGTAAAAGTGGGGCTGTAAACTCACCTGACGTATAAGTACGTATATAAGATGATTGAATAGGATATTAATTGATGTTCCAACGAATTCCTTCACGAGATACCTAAGCATGTATTTATATTTTTAGTTTTAGGTTAATATTAAGGTTTAACGATTAAACGCGAACTAGGGTTTCAATATGAATCTGTATATTTTGGAATTAAATATAAAAAGGTTGTGGTTTAATATGTAATTTATAATTATCGAAGGATAATTACAAATAAGGAAAAATCAATTATAGTATTTTGATTAATTATAAGGTATTAATCTATACCAATATATTTTACAAGAAATAATCCACAATTTTATTTGTAAATAATTTGTGAGTTTATAAAATATATTAATTTATATTCAAAGCTAATATAGTGTTCATTTTATAGAAATAATTATTTATAATACTTATAAATAATTTATGTATAATTTTTATGATTTTTGTGATTATTGCATAGTTATACACGATTTAGAATTTATTTTATAAAATAAGCATTTTTAATATTTGTAAATAATATTTTACAAAATTTATTAAAGTTTTTAAATAAAAGAAATTTACAGAAAATAATTTTGTGATATTTAAAATAGGGAGAATTTACAGAATTTATTTTTATAATTTTAAGGAATTTTTCCCATATTTTTAAAGTATTTTAAAAAGCTTAAAAAAATAAAACAAATAAAAAGAGGTTGCCCGGGTCGAACCCGGGACCTCATACCCGCGCACACATAGCCCCAACCAGTGAACCAATGGCCTAAGCCGCGATAAGCAATGGTTTTTAAATCATAAAACCGCAAGTTCCAGTAATCCCCAGATTCGAAGAACCCTAGAATCAAATTTGATTCAATTGACCATCGATTCGATTATGATAACAGGAATGAGGTTAGGGCTTTTAATCCCCATGATGAACCGAACGTATAGATGTAATTAATTACCTGATTTGAATCGATTTGATGATATAAACAGTCAAGAAAAGGTCGCGGTTCAACTTGAACTCGAATGTGGATCAAACACTGATGAAAATCAAATCAACTTTCCAGATAGCTTCGAATGATTGTAATGGTCGAAAGCCCTATGTTAATTCAGTAATTATTGCTCGGAGTATGGATTTTGGTAGAGTTGCAGGTCGCGATGATGGTGATGATCGAGATTGATATTTTTGATGATTTAAGGTGCAATTGAACTCATTGGAAGATTGAAGGCAGTTATATACTCGTTTAGGTTCAATTAATTAGAATATTATTAAGTGTAGTGCTTGATAATGGCGGGTTTCTTGGCCGACAATCGGGTGAGTGGGTTAGGTAAGCAATCGCACTCAAATTTTGACTTGTTTATGGGTAACGAGTTCGAGTCATCCCCGCAAAGGTGTCGGTAATATTTAATTTGATTAAAATCTGCGTTTATTGGGTGTTTGGGGGTCGCCGGCGTTGGCCGGAATAGTGGCCGGAGAGGGAGAACGGGGCGACGGGCGGGGGGCTGGGTTTTAAAAGGAATTTTCACTTTTGGTCCCAGTGGTTTAAGATGTTATCATTTTATGCTGGAACTTCTAAAATAAGTTTTAAAATGGTCAAAATTAGCCCCTGGACTTTATTATTATTATCATTATTATTATTATTATTATTATTATTATTAATATTATTATTATTATTATTATTATTGTTATTATTATTATTATTATTAATCTTACTAAATAATAAAATGGATTAATTCGCGATAGTATTAACCGAAAAGAAAAAAAAATTTCGGGTTGTCACATTATCCCCTTGTTGAAGAAATTTTCGTCCCGAAAATTAGAACACACACATTAACGAACTACTAGCAAGCAAGCTGGTCAGTGAGTAAGCTGATTAGTTATTTAGGACATAGGCAAGATAGGGTCTCCGGGAGTTTCTCATGCACGACAAACTACAATTACGTATGCACCCGTAATGGTAATTTGCTTTGCATGGTCACCCCTGGTTCCTCCTATCCGAGCTAACATAGCTTGTCAGGTACAGTGGTCATCAACGATAGGAGTACCTAATATGTAATTATTATATCGGGTCGATCAATCAAGTATGCGAAAGGATCAGTAAGGTTCAAGAATCGTTGACACGCCAAGGTAATTTGACTCATTTGCCTTAGAGACTTGTGTAGTGACCATAGTTTATCACTCATCCCAGAAATCCCCAGGTAAGCATAACTGGTCTCACTATGAGATTTATACGATATGCTTGCCTTAGCCCGAAGGTCTTTTGCCAGGAAATCCAGAATACAAGTGTCTATGTGTCACAGGGATATGTTTAAGCAAAAGTTTTTAGGTAATCAAAAGTTTAGGAAACCTCGTAAGTAACCCTTCCCGTGACTCACAGCAACTCGGAGTCACCCTCCCTGTAGACGAACACTTACAGGAAGACGCCAAAGCAAACTGTTCTTGAGCAGGTAAAAACTAGTAAGGCATGCAAACAAAACCAACTAACAAAACTAAACGTGTCTATATGCGTGTAACTAAGGCAACGGCTATAGTCTAAATGCAATGCAAATGAGATGCAATGTCAATTTAGTTCGCTATAACCAATGGCTCTGATACCAATCTGTCACACCCTCAATTTCCACAAACGGGGTATTACCGTTAGGCGTGTGACTTCCAAGATCTCAGCCACTAGTTACACCAAACGACACGTTAATTGTAAAACATAATTCGTTTTTGAAGTTTGATATTACCAAAGACCAAGTTTTTAAAGTAAACATAACAGAAGTTGCGCAAGCATATTAAATCTTAATTGTTTAAATGGCGCAACACGTGCAAACCGAATAAATGAACGTTACTGAAAAATATTAAATAAGCCACGTGAGATAATAAATGCATGAATGAATGCTCCTAATCGTGCGCGTCTTGTGAACCTGAAAGAAACATGCTAAAGTGTCAACACAAGGTTGGTGAGTTCACAGGTTTTGATAAACAGAACATAAAGTAAACCGATACAGTAAACAAAGTAATATCAGTAGGTAGCTAGTCTACTAAACCAGTTACTCAGTGTATGAAGTTCGCAACCGAAGCTGACAATCGAAACTGAACGCCTCGGCTGTGAATACCAGGTCACAGCAACAGAACTTAGGTCAATTAAACACCCGTTTGACGAACGTTGTGCTAGCGCGACTAGCCCCGGTGGGGTTTGTCAAACCCAGTAAATCTACTCAGAATTGCGTCGCTATACTACATACATTAACGGTTCGAGAGTGAGGACTTAAGTGGTATCACACTAGTAAACAGGTGATATTACAATAATACTGATCAATGAAAATGAAATTGTTTCCACGTTTCTACTTGCGTAGTAACGGACCGAAGGGCAAAGTATACGAACATAGTATCATGTATATGCAGTATCATAACAATCCAATGTAATGTAACGTTTATGAAAAACAGCATGTTTCTCTCCCCCGAAAATAATATAAAGTAAAAGTGGGGCTGTAAACTCATCTGACGTATAAGTACGTATATAAGATGATTGAATAGGATATTAATTGATGTTCCAACGAACTCCTTTACGAGATACCTAAGCATGTATTTATATTTTAGTTTTAGGTTAATATTAAGGTTTAACGATTAAACGCGAACTAGGGTTTCAATATGAATCTGTATATTTTGGAATTAAATATAAAAAGGTTGTGGTTTAATATGTAATTTATAATTATCGAAGGATAATTACAAATAAGGAAAAATCAATTATAGTATTTTGATTAATTATAAGGTATTAATCTATACCAATATATTTTACAAGAAATAATCCACAATTTTATTTTTAAATAATTTCTGAGTTTATAAAATATATTAATTTATATTCAAAGCTAATATAGTGTTCATTTTATAGAAATAATTATTTATAATATTTATAAATAATTTATGTATAATTTCTATGATTTTTGTGATTATTGCATAGTTATACACGATTTAGAATTTATTTTATAAAAATAAGCATTTTTAATATTTGTAAATAATATTTTATCAAAATTTATTAAAGTTTTTAAATAAAAGAAATTAACAGAAAATAATTTTGTGATATTTAAAATAGGGAGAATTTACAGAATTTATTTTTATAATTTTTAGGAATTTTTCCCATATTTTTAAAGTATCTTAAAAAGCTTAAAAAAAAAAACAAATAAAAAGAGGTTGCCCGGGTCGAACCCGGGACCTCATACCCGCGCACACATAGCCCCAACCAGTGAACCAATGGCCTAAGCCGCGATAAGCAATGGTTTTTAAATCATAAAACCGCAAGTTCAAGTAATCCCCAGATTCGAAGAACCCTAGAATCAAATTTGATTCAATTGACCATCGATTCGATTATGATAACAGGAATGAGGTTAGGGCGTTTAATCCCCATGATGAACCAAACGTATAGATGTAATTAATTACCTGATTTGAATCGATTTGATGATATAAACAGTCAAGAACAGGTCGCGGTTCAACTTGAACTCGAATGTGGATCAAACACTGATGAAAATCAAATTAACTTTCCAGATAGCTTCGAATGATTGTAATGGTCGAAAGCCCTATGTTAATTTCAGTAATTATTGCTCGGAGTATGGATTTTGGTAGAGTTGCAGGTCGCGATGATGGTGATGATCGAGATTGATATTTTTGATGATTTAAGGTGCAATTGAACTCATTGGAAGATTGAAGGCAGTTATATACTCGTTTAGGTTCAATTAATTAGATTATTATTAAGTGTAGTGCTCGATAATGGCGGGTTTCTTGACCGACAATCGGGTGAGTGGGTTAGGTAAGCAAACGCACTCAAATTTCGACTTGTTTGTGGGTAACGAGTTCGAGTCATCCCCGCAAAGGTGTCGGTAATATTTAATTTGATTAAAATCTGCGTTTATTGGGTGTTTGGGGGTCGCCGGCGTTGGCCGGAATAGTGGCCGGAGAGGGAGAACGGGGCGACGGGCGGGGGCTGGATTTTAAAAGGAATTTTCACTTTTGGTCCCTGTGGTTTAAGATGTTATCATTTTATGCTAGAACTTCTAAAATAAGTTTTAAAATGGTCAAAATTAGCCCCTGGACTTTATTATTATCATTATTATTATTATTATTATTATTATTATTATTATTATTATTATTATTATTATTATTATTATTATTATTATTATTAATCTTACTAAATAATAAAATGGATTAATTCGCGATAGTATTAACCGAAAAGAAAAAAAAAATTCGGGTCGTCACAATCGCCGCCCACCACCACCACCGTCGTCTCCCCACCATCGCCTCCCACCACCACCACCGTCGTCGCCCCACCATCGCCGCCCACCGCCACCGTCGTCGCCCCACCATCGCCGCCCACCGCCACCGTCGTCGCCCCACCATCGCCGCCCACCGCCACCGTCGTCGCCCCACCATCGCCGCCCACCGCCACCGTCGTCGCCCCACCATCGCCGCCCACCGCCACCGTCGTCGCCCCACCATCGCCGCCCACCACCACCGTCGTTCCCCCACCATCGCCGCCCACCACCACCGTCTTACCCCCACCATCGCCGCCCACCACCACCGTCGTTCCCCCACCATCGCCGCCCACCACCACCGTCTTACCCCCACCATCGCCGCCGACCACCGGCGTCGTCCCCACCATCGCCGCCCACCACCACCTCTTCTCACCTTTGACCCTTTCTTTTACTTACCATTCATGTTAAATACACAAGATTGAAACATGAAAATGAAATTTAATGATCTGATTGTAACAAAAAAGTTTATTAGTGATCTAATTAAAATAATTTTAAAACTTCATTACTTTTATATAAAGTTACTCTTATTAAATTGAAAAGTTTGGTATTTTGAATAATAAATCTTTGGTTTACGGTTTGGTGAAAAGCTAAGTCAACTTTTCCACTTTCCAACTGCTCGCTTTTTCCACTTTCTCATGTTTTCTACTTTTCATCACTTCTCCCTCGGAAACTTACATTTACCAAATCTCGTTTTTTTCTTAATATTATATCTTCCCATTACTTTTTTGAATGACAAAATTTTATTAATCACCAAATTACATTACATCGAACTGCACTGAGCTGCATTGAATACTAATTATCAATAATAATACGTTATTTACATGGGTTCATATATTCCTAGGGCTGTAAACGAGCCGAGCCGAGCCAGGATGGGCTCGAGTTCGAGCTCGAAGCTTATCGAGTCGAGCCGAGCCGGCTCGAAAATTTCTAACGAGCTCAAAACACCGGCTCGAGTTCGGCTCGTGAAAAGCTCGAGCCAGCTCGTGGCTCGTTCGAGCCGGCTCGATTTATTTTTTTTATTTTATTTTTTCACATTAATTTATATAAAAACACAAAAAATATATATTAGAGTTTTTATCTTTTGTTGGGTACTCCGTACTAAGGAAAACAAAGATCATTATTTTGAATATAAACAATTTGCTGTTAAGTTATATATTTTTTAAATAAAATACTTATTGTTTATAAAAATAATCCATTTTTATTTTAAGAAAACCTTTTTAAAATCCTAATATAAAAATAATAATAGTAGTAGTAGTAATAATAATGGTTATTATTATTATACAATATAAAATATATATATACACATATATTATATGCACCGAGTCACGAGCCGAGCCAACGAACCGAGCCACGAGCCGAGCTCGAACCGAGCTAACCCTGGCTCGAGTTCGGCTCGCTTAGAATTCGAGCCGAGCCGAGCCGGCTCGTTTAGATTCGAGCTTTTTTCGAGCCGAGCTTTTTTCGAGCCGAGCTTTTTTCAAGCTTTTCTCGAGCGAACTTCGAGCGAACTTCGAGCGAACTTCGAGTCACGAACTTTTTGTACAGCCCTATATATTCCTTTATTATCAAACAAACAAGTAAAAAATGATTATTAGCTATTAACAGTCAATATAATATAATTATTAATCTTAAAATAGAATTTAAAAGATTCATTTGGAAGTAATTTATTGTAAAAGAATAAATTATTAACTAGAACATAACACGAGTTAAAGAGCTGTATACGTGGACCAATCCTGATTTAGCATTGTTCAAATAGTTGCTAAATGTTATATTGTATATAATGAATAAAATAAAATTAGTTCAAACCATAAATCATTTATAAAGTTAAGGTTTAAGAAGGTATAACCAGTCAAATAGATTTTAGTTATCATAGTTTGGAACATGATGTTTAAACGATAAGTAAGCTAATATGGGTGTCGATGTAAATGTGGAGAACATTACATAATTTAGAAAAAGTTGCTTTTATTGGTTGAATGTCGGCGTTGAAAAGCCTTTTAGTGAGAAAGCAAGAAACAATCAAATAATGTATATGTACCCTCCTTTTTGCTTTTCAAAGTTTTTAACACGAACGAACTATTTAGAACATGACCTTAATTAAACGTGTGTGTGATTTCAAAAAACATTAATCATATATATATGTTAAATAATTAAAATGTTGTTGTCATTTAAATCCATAAATTATTTTAGTGTAAGAATGAATAATTAAAATATACGAAGCAAAACAATGATAAAGTTATATAAATTAATTTAATATATATATATATATGTGTGTGTGTGTGTGTATTTTTTTTTTTTTTGAAAGATGAACTTCATTAACAAACGAAAAAAGGTTATCTCCAAGCTAGAGATAACCACAAAACCAACATATCAAGATATATCAAAATTACACCAATCTTTCCAACCAATTCTACTCTTCTTCGAACGACTATTATACCAAATGAAACTTATAGATTTAATGTCCGCCACAATCTTGGTAACATTCGCATTAGCCTGTGAGAAGACAACCTCGTTCCTAGTGATCCATATCTTCCAACACGTTATCACACAAATACCAAAAACCAAAGACTTCTTCCGGTTAGGCACATTCAGATTGTTCGCAACCTGCAAAATATCTTTCACCGAGAAAAAGAAGAACAGCGGAAGTTTGAGCCACGAGGCAATACCCATCCAAACACCATTAACCAAGAAACATGCCGTAAAAATATGAACCGTAGTCTTCATGACATCACCACAAAACTTACACTCCCCTTCTCCAACGTTTATATTTCTGCGAATAAGAGCGGAAGCCGTTGGGATCCTATCCAGATTAGCCCGCCACATGAAAACGTTGCATTTGCTAGGAAGCCACCTGCACCATCTATAAATGAATCTGTCCCCATCCAACTCGGTCTTGCTAAGCCATGCACAAGCATCTTTAACTGTGTACATAATGTTGGGGCTAGCATTCCATTTCCACTCATCATCCTTGTCATTTAATCTAACAGTAGAAAGCAACCTATGACAATCAATAAGCTCCAACACTTCAACACTAGTACTCGGGTACTTTTTCCAATCCCAATGGAGACTCTCTTGGGCTACACCAACTCCAACCCGATCACCCACTTTACACCACTTGTTGCTCTCAAGCCGAAAAAGATTAGGATATAAGTCCTTCAATGTAACATCATTAATCCAAGTATCCACCCAGAAACGGATATCTAAACCATTACCAATAACGCCCCGTATCATGTTAACGAAAGCCACCCCTTGTACTTTGGTATCATAGCCCACCTTCACTAATTTACTCCAAGGCCCTGTGGCTTGCCTATTCCACGGATAAATGTCCCATCTCCGGTTAGAAACATGTAAAGCTAAGATGACTCGTTCCCAAAGAACCCCCTCTTCCGTTTTGAATCGCCACAACCATTTTAGCAGCATAGCATGATTATAATCGGCCAACTTACTAAGACCCAAACCATCATCTTTTTTCTAAGTGGCAACCGTGTCCCATGCCACCCAATGAATTTTTCCAATCTCATCATTCCCTCCCCATAGAAATCTTTTAATCAAACCTTCAAGTTTATTAATAACCGCAATCGGGGCTTTAAAAAGCAAAAAAAATATGAAGGAATGCTTTCAAGAACCGATTTAGCAAGAACCAACCTCCCTCCCATGGATAATACACGCGATTTCCAACCAGACTTTGAACCACCGTATCCCAACTATTAATCCGATTCATATTTCCGCCCACTTGGATACCCAAGTATTTGAACGGAATTTCACCGGACCTACAATGCACCCAAATCGCTCGGTCCTTAACCGTATCCAATATAATCCCAACACCAAACAAGGTCGATTTATGTATGTTTATTCTCAATCCCGAACACAAATGAAAAATACGAAGAATTCGGCGTAAAGCAATAAAATTTGAGTTCGACCACCCTCCCATGACCATCGCATCATCTGCAAATAACAAATGAGATAATACCGGGCCACCGTTAGGAAGCTGAATCCCGTCAAACGAACCAATGTCGCAAGCTTTTCGCACCATACTAGAAAACGCTTCCATAACAATAATAAAGAGGAAAGAGGAAATAGGATCTCCCTGCCGAATACCTTTACTGCAAGAGAACTCAAACGTCGGAGACCCATTAACAAGGACCAAAGACGCCGCAGAAGACAAAACTCCATAAATCCAATTACACCATAACTCCGGGAACCCCATCTGTCTCATAATAGAAATTAAAAACTCCCAGTTGACATTGTCATAGGCTTTTTCAAAGTCTATTTTAAACATAAACATCTCTTTTCCCGCCCTCTTCGCCCACGAAATCACCTCACTTATAATTCGCGAACCATCTAAAATATATCTCCCCGAAATAAAACCGATTGGGTCTCATGAATAACCGAATCTATCACTGTCTTTAATCTATTAGCAAGAGCCTTGGAAATCACCTTGCTTATGACACCAATTAAATTAATCGGATGATACTCTCCCAACCCCACCGGATCATTAACTTTAGGAACTAAAGTAATAAAAGAAGACCCAACCCCTCGACTGAATTTACCTGTCTCATAAAATTATTGAAAAATCTTCTTGAAATCCCCTTCGAAAAGCTCCCAATATTTTTAATAAATCAAAAGTTGAAACCGTCTGGACCCGGAGCTTTATCACTACCACAATCAAAGACCGCTTCCTTTATCTCCTTGTCAGAAAACGGGATAACCAAAGAATCCGCTTCACCCATAGAGAGGGTCTTCAAGTCGCCACACTCTAAAGATGGACGCTCCTTCATTTCTTCAATAAACTTATCCCTGAAAAAAGAAAAAACTTCACGTTTGACAATAGAAGGTTTGGAAAACCAAACCCCGTTAACAAAAACGCCCGGAATGAAGTTAGAAACTCTTCTTTTGTTCACCACCCCATGAAAAAAACTTGAGTTTTCATCGCCATCCTTCGCCCATTTAACCCTGGCCCGTTGTCTCAAATCTTTATTTTTATAATCCTCCAACTCCTTAATCCTCATGTTGCCCTCACAAAAAACCCACTGCTCCTCTTCTGCAAGATCACGGTTCTCCACCAATTTATCAAGCTCCTCCAACTCAGCCTTAATAGCTCGAAATTCCTCCTCCTCCAAAGCCAAATTTTCTTTTTTCCACTTCATAATACAGCTCCTAATATGTTTAAACTTGCGCAAAAGAGAGCCATCACTAGCATTAGAATCCCGAAATGTTTCCACAGCCTTCTTTATAACGTTGTCGAAACCCGAACGATCTAACCACGAGTTATGAAACCGAAAACGTTTATGACCATAATTACGGTACTCCACTTTAAGCACCAAGGGACTATGATCCGATTTATCTCTCACTAAGGCCCTATACTCCGCCCATAGGCCAATCATTTTAAAAATTTATAGAGGCAAAAATTCGATCGATCCTACTACATTTATTACCACAAACCCGCGTGAATTTTCTACCCTTTAGCCCATACTCACGCAGATCAACGTTGTCCAAAAAATCATTGAACTCATTAGACACGGCCGCATTAAATTTCGTATTCTTCCGTTCACCACTATCCCGAACACAATTGAAGTCCCCGCCCACTATCCAGTAAGAGCCATCCTGTTGCACAAGACTCTCCAATTCCCTCCAAACTAAACGTTTTCATCAATCTTCTGGGGAGCATACACATTAACCAAAATGATTTTTATACCACTACCTTTGATGAAACCATGAACCGCAAGAAAATATCTACTCTTTTGAACCGAAGATTTATGGAATATCTTTTGATCCCAAAGAGAAATAAGACCCCCAGACCTCCCTGTGGCATCCACATAATCAAACTCAAAAGCGCCTCTACCCCAGAAACTACCTACATCCACACCTTGTAACGATGATAACTGAGATTCCTGTACCATAACAAAAGCAACCTCATTACTAAGTCTAATATTTGAAATCCACATCCCCTTATCTCTGCTTCCCATTCCTCTAATATTAGTGGTTAGAACATTCATTGATTCACCACTTGAACAGCTTCAGCTACCACGGCTTTCAACAAATCATTCGTGAATTTATCCATATTTGTAACACCTAGATCTTTAGCAAATGACATAGTTTCAGTCACCTCCTTTGAACCAGACTCATCAAGAGTGTCCCTATTTTCTACCAAATCCTCCTCTGATGTAATACCAACCGATTTAACCCCACCCGTGGGTATCTCCGCATTCAAATCCGGAGTAACAAGCTCCTCCTCCTGGAATTGTTGATTCAAACCTACCGAATCAACATCCACATGTCTTTGAGTAACATAGATGAATCTGTGAATATCAAACATATCATTATCCTCACGAATTCGTTTCCTCGGTCTTTCTTTATCTAGTGGTGATACGGATCTTCTCAAAACACCCTTTTTTTTTAGAATTTCCCCCTTCCTTTTGCCACTCTTAAAATTTTCTGGTACTTGAGCACTGCCATTGGAGCCCACATTACACTCTGTCTCAACAGGTAAACACTTACCTGATTGTACCGTAGACCTGTCCTCTTCAATCATCTCGATCTGGTCCTTTTCCATTGGCATACTATCCTCTTCCTCCATGAAATCAATGATACAATCTGGAACCCACTCCCCAATATCCTCCTCCACTAAAACCTCAAAAGACATCTCCTTCCACTTCACCTTACAACAACCGCTAACCCGATGAAAAACTCTAGTCATAATACCAACACAAGCACACGAAAGATCACCATCGTCCATGAATTGAGCCGATTGAATCACTTCCCAAACCTAGCTGCTATATTATCAAACACCTTCGCCTCCGCAATGTGAAGTGGAGCACCAAATAATTTTACCCAAGCAATTCTACCCACCTCTAAACATTGACCCGACCATGGTTCCACTATTTCAAACCAGTCATTCCAAATCTCTCCATTACCCATGAAAACCTCCCTTTCCTCACGTGAACCAAATACCAAAATAACATACAGTCCACCCACATACCGAATACCATATTGAGCCATAACAACCTTCTTTAGCATGTTTCTCAGAGATGACAGCAAAGTAAAAGTCCTCACCTTGACCACCAATCCAACTTCATATAACTCACTAAAAGCATTACCTTCCGAGTCAACAATAACTTCGTGACAAGAAACCTCAACCGGCTTGTTTAACAAGATGTCCTTAAACGATCTATTGTCACAACCCGGAATCTTAACAGTTTCCGCCTGACTTTTCTCCACCACAGCTTCAGTTTCCAGCGAATCCATCGGAGTAGATTCATTAACCGGCTTCCAAACTTTCTCGCCATGAACCGTCCTATCAACATTTTTTCCTTTATCCTTCTCATTCAAGACCCTTTGACCATCCACAAATCTCGCCAGGACAATGAACAATTTGTAGCTTCGTATCCAAACATCCCTAAGCCTCTCTTCAAGATCAGATCTGTTGCGTGAAACAATGAATGATGCAAACCCAAACCTTTTCCCCAATCGATCGTACTTCCTAGCAATATACACACCCTGGATATCCCCGTAATGCCTCAAAACTTCTTTGAGATCTGAAGAAGAACATCTCTCTAGAAGATTAGAAACAAAGAATTTTACCAAATCTGCTTGACCGTTTGATTGTTGTTTGTTGTAGCCGCTCCTGCCATGCCTACTCGGAGCATCATACCATGTATCAACCTTGTACCGATCTCTCGCCGCCATGCCCTATTAAATCACCTCTGTCAAACTTGAACCACCGTATCCCTAAAAGAACTACACGAATCACAGATCCGGAGATGGATCTGATGCGGTCGGAGAAGATGACGTTTGTTCAGTTGATCATCCCCGTTGAATCTGCTCACAAGATTTCAACGTGTGTGTGTATATATATAACTTAAAAAGTATGATAATTGGATGTGGGACAAAAACTACTAAAGTATTCAAAATTTTGGTAAGAAGAATTTAGAAGGTTGTTGACACACTACAAAACAGAGTATCATCAGCAGTGAAAAACGTTGATAATTGTGGTTATTGAAAAATTCGTTCATATGTACTAGTCAGAAATATGGTTATGGGTAATCTCTTTTCATGAATAATTTATCAACGAAATTTACCGCATGATCACCATATGGACTACTTTACTGATGGATGACCCGACAACTTTTAAGATGCCATCCAAAGTTGTCTTTGATTATATTCAAATTTGATAGCACGGGTTTTGTTTTTGATGTATGCCTTTAAGAGTGGCGGAGCTTGATACTTTCATAAGGGGGTCGAGGGCGAAATTAATATTTTTAGAGGGTCGAACTCGTTATATATTAAAAGATTTACACTACTCGATCAAAACTTAACACTACCGACGAAAAAAAAGAGGGGGGGTGATATCAATGATGAATGAAATAAGATCATAATGTAAATATTTAAATATTTATGTAAGAAATATATAAAAAAGACAAATCCTGCTAAGGAGGGGGTGATATCAATCATGAATGTTTTTTTAAAGATGTTACATAGTTTGTTTGAGATGTTTCACCTTTTCCCAATCATTCTCCATCTCCTTCGATAGCCTCTCCGTTTTTACATCTTGTGCACGGTCTCTTGCCTCCACCATGTCCAATATTATATATATATAATTTCTGCAAGTCGGTGTGAACAGTAGGTTTCTTTTTTTTTTTTCTTTTTTTTTTTGCTATTTTTAGTTTATCATCAATTTTTTAATACTATTTTTATTTAGCATAAGTTTTAAGTTTTAAGTTTTAACTCAATACTTTTACATATTTATAATTTAGCCTTTATATGTTTTTAATTTCCGTTTTAGTTCCATATACCTTTCAACTTTTAGAAAATTTACGTTTTATGTTGCGGTTTAAATTTTACGAGTAAACACCACAATGTGCGCGTATGGTTCAACGTGTTTACGACTACCTTTTTTTAGAAAATTTACGTTTTACGTTGCGGTATAAATTTTACGAGTTAACACGCCACAATGTGCGCGTATGGTTCAACGTGTTTACGACTATCTTTTATCCACAGGTTTATATTCTTTTTTACTCTAATTCTTTCTTTAATATTTGTTTTAGGATTGCTAATAATATTGCCCAGTTAATGAATCCCGTTTGACCGGTCCAACCAGTGAACCAGTAAAATATCCGGTTCGTTGATCGGTCCTTATTTTATACTAATATGGTTATCAGTTACCATGGCGTTCCAAGAAAAACCCGCGGCAACGCGCGAGGTTTAATTCCTAGTTTCTTTAAAAACGACAACATACCAACATTTAAAAAGTGATTAGTAATTGTAAAAGATATAATTATTATATTATATCTTAAGGTCATGGGTTCTAGCCGTGGAAACAACCTCTTACACAAAATTGTGCAAGGAAAGGTTGCGTACATCAGATCGCTTCGCGATCCGGCCCCTCCCCGGACCCTGCGCAAAGCGGGAGCTTCATACACCGGGTAAGCCCTTTTTATAATTATTATATTATATAGATTAAGTATATACCTCGAGTGTCTGTTTGGTATGTGGTAATAGAATGAACGAATTAATGGAATGAATGACAGAATAAAATGAATGTGAAAATAAAATAAATCATTACAATTCATTGTATTGTTTGGTTACTCTTTAATAATAAACGAATCATTACTTTTTATTGTTTGTTAGATATAAAAAATAAAGCAATGAAATGTACAAGTAGTTATGATGGTGATAGTGGGCAGTGGTGTTGACCGGTGGTGGTTTCCGGCGGCGGTGATGGCTGGTGGTGGCCCGAGGATGGTTTCCAGCGGCGGTGGTTTTCGGAGGCAGTGGTGGCCTTCTGTGGTTTCTAGCGGTGGTTTCCAAAGGCGGCGATGGCCGGCGGTGGTGGATGGCGTGGTCGCCTTCAATAGTTTCCTGCGGTGATCGTGGTTGGCCGTGGTTTCCAGCGGCGGCGGTTTCTAGCGGCGACAGTGGCTTGCGGTGACAGTGGCATGCGGTCGTTTCCGGTGGCGGGTGTGGCCTTCAGTGGTTTCTAGCGGTGGGGGTGGCGGCGATTGTTTCCAGCGGTGTGGGTGCCAACGGTGGTTTTCAGCGGCGGTGGTGGCCGGTGGTGGGCGGCGTCGGGGGTGGCCGTTGATGGGTGGCACGACGGTGGCCGGTGGTGGGGTGGTCGTGCCTGGTGGTGGTTGGCGGTGACGAACGATCTTGGTGGTCGGTGGTGGTTATTGTGGTGGGCGAGTGGGTGGTGTTGGTGACTAATGATTGAAGAAGGGATGAAATGAAATGAAAGAAGGGGAGGCAAATGTAATAAATTTGAGGGAATGAAATCAACTGTGTAATGTTTCATTCCATTAGATTCACCAATCAACATGTATTTATTCAATCACACTCAATGTGTCATTGCATACCACCACTCATTCCTACGTACCAAACATTGTCTTAGAGTAGAGTGATAAGTGTAAAATCTCATGATGTTGAAAATATCAAGCTTACCATTCATGGTGTAATAAAGATCAGTACTCATTCAAATTCGAAGATGCACTCTTTGTTTCGGTCTTTTTTACTCTCCTACATACTTGTGGGTCATTATCGGCTACGTAGAGGGATCCATGTTATTATGTTTTCACGACTCGAGCTCATAGTTCTATTAGGGCTTACCAAAAACACCAAAGTGCTAGTTTATGAAAAAATTGATAAAATAATAGCTATTAATAAATTAAAATATATTTGTTATGAACATTAAAATTTTCACTTACAAATATCATAAGGTCTGTCTGGTAATGACAACACATTAACATTATACAAAAAGGGTATATATCGCATATGAAATATTATTGTTTTTTATTTTAAAAATACTAAATGCTAAAGCTTCTTGCGCCTTTGGATATTAGAAGACGATTCCCCCGTTAACCACTTTGTCTGTGTCCAAAAGCTCGTTCGTCGTGGATTCACGTCCTTGCTTCTTGATCTATAATATAACGTTAAGTTGTTAGATATAAAACAAGTTCAAGTGTTTGAGAAATTTCGAACAAAACTTACAAAGTTCCTTCGATGTTGGATATGTTGGTCGAACTGTAGTTGTGCCAAGACGACTTCCATCATTCAAGGTGTTAGTATTCTTGCTAGTGATATTTCCCTTCCATCTTGATGCCTTACACTTTTCATAAACAGGCTAATAAATCAATATAAGAAATAGATGTATTAAATTAAAATGATATATATATATATGTATGTATGTGTGTGTGTGTTGGCGCGCGTGCGCGTGAAAGGTTAGTATAGAAGTAGATTTTACGCGCGAGTGTGATCTCAACCATCTATCATTAAAAGAAGCGCCTAAAACCAATTGTATGAGAATTTATTTTTTCTTTATAAATAAAAATCTTGAATCACGCCTAAATAAAAATCTTGAATTACGCCTTTGTAACATAATTATATAATAATTTATGAAATCATGTAAGTTATGTCACTTACCACATAAGTTATAAAACATATATGCAAGGTTCTAAATATATTACCTAGTCCATTCAAACTATTCGTAACCAATCTTAAACCATTCAAAACTAGTCCCAATTCATTTATGGGTTACAATTCATGAAATCGCACCTTTGTGACCTAACTAGCTAGTAACAATTCTAGTTTGAGGCCATTCATATATGGATTATGATACTTAAAGTTGTGCCTTTGTAATATGACTTTCTTGATTTTTTTTTAAATCACGCAAGTTATATCATTTATCATACAAGTTGTAATATTAAATACCTAAGGTTCTTAATAAATCTCACAAGCAATTCATAAATAGTTCTGGATCGTTTAAATGAGTTTCAACCTATTCATGAGCTATGTGTTTTTTAAAGCTATTCAGAACTAGTTTTAAACCATTTAAATTTGGAAATAAGTCATAAAATCCTTAGTACAAGCCATTCGAGTTGCTAGTTTATCGTGTGTACCCATTTATGTAACGTTTTCACCTTCATAACTTCAAAACCTATAAAGTTGCACAAGAAGGAACAAAAACAAGCTGAGGGACGGAATACCCCTTCATGTAAAAACATAAAGAAGCCATACGTCTATCACATATTGTTTCATACACTTCGCACGTAAAACACTTTGCTTCTTATACATATAGTCTCAATCGTCACACATGGAGGGTATAAATGACTATACTGTAGTCTTGATTAACATCAAAATTCCTTGCCTATGTTGCCCTTGCCGTTTTCATGACACTTAAGCACACAAACAAGTTATTGTACTAGCAAACCATATTTTGCTCCATTTTACCTAAACTACGTCCTCCTTTTTAGATACAGAAGATAATATTGCCTCTACACATAAATACACTTAGTCAGTGTTAATAAATGAATATTAATATGCACACACACTAAATGGTCTTAATATAATTAGACGAAAGCGTCAAATTATTTACAGGTTTTCCACATGGATCGACCTTCTAGTAAAATTCTAAAGACCATTAAAACAACTTTTCAATATGTTACACTAAGAAAATACACTAGTGTTTATAGTTCTACAAATTAAAGTAATAAAATATGGTTTAGAACTAAATTAATATTGTAATACAAGTTATCTTTAGGACTTGAGGTCACATACACACATAAGTGTTTTTCTTCGGTTAAACCAAATATCATGTTGATGGTATTCTTACTGTCGTTGGTTCACTAGACTTAAAACCTATGAGCATTCCACTCTCAACTAACAAGACTTTCTTAAGTACGACTAGTCTTTTCACGATCCTACATTGTATCACTTTCTTGTAGTTATCATCACATGTGCGGACCTATCGTATGTTGTTAATCATACTAATCAATTTATTCATGCCTATATTACCATTATTTTTTATGTTTGTTAGGAGAATTCCCTAGTGCATTAAGCGCACAAATAATATGGTGTTATTTTAGTGCCTTATTTAGTTTTTAACGACGAGATATTCAAATGAAGATTGGCTCGTTGCATCGAAACTAGCATTTAAATTTCTCTTTCTTAAACATTAAATTTCAGTCCTTTTAAACATGATTTTGTTCCATGAACCGTCTAGCAGAAGACATGAAAACTTGAAGTATACTACTGTTTACTCTTAAATTTAAAATCATGATACGAGAACGAAGTAGAAAACTAGGTAATGATTATAACTAAGATCCATTTATAAATATGTGATTAAGGTATTGATAATTGTAAAAGAGTAAGTAAATACTGTTACATAATATTTGAGGATTGTAAACATCTTATTCAAAAGAAAGCCAAAACTTTCTATAAAGATGAGTTAATAATGTTGTGATACACATAATTTCAATTTTGGAAAGTCATGAATCATGTTTTACATATATGACATTTAAACTGTATACAATAATATACGTTACTGATATTCACCCACTGGTGGCGTAGATGTCTTGATGTTTTTATTTAAAAGACTAAGTCATAGGCCTTAACAGTCGAATGTTAGACTGGCAATCGATAAACATAAACTAAGACATGGTAAATTCCAAAAAGCTAACTAAGGTTCTAAATTGAGAAACGTTTGACAAGGGTCAAGGTATTAAATCTTTTTCTATGACAACATATTTTAAAATTATGTATCTTAAGTAAATTCCAAAAAGCTAACTAAGGTTCTAAAATAACATATTCAAGGATGATTTACCTAGCTATTATGCATATACATATACGTATACATATACATATAATGTGTAAAAGACAATTTAGCTTGAATAAACTTGCACTTCCATCGTTAAGATTTGTATCAATTAATCTAGTGTATGCTCTTCCTAGAAGGGGTGTGACAGATTCTAACTAAAAAAAGGGTATGTAAGGTACATATTGATATCCAAAGAATCATACATATTATGATACTTATAGCAACGCACGAACATTCCGCTAGTGTTTCTTTACAATTTTTATTATACTCCTACTCCTATTATCACATGTACCTTCAACTTGTAAGATTTGAACCATCAATCTCTTGGATAGAGGGGATCCACTGTCTTCTTGGGATTACAAAACTACAAAGTTAGGTGGTCTAGCATTGTATGCTAATTGCAATGATGATTGTCATTTACAAAGTTATATGAGTTTAAATTCTTACAATTATAGGTCACATGTAATTTTTAAATAGATTCTAATACATTCATATTAACCACATGTATCTCAAACTTATAGGATCTGAACATTCTATCTTCTGGATAGCGAGGATGCATGTTAACATTAATATGTATCTTCGGGGACAACAAAAATGCAAGGTTAGATGGTCATGGCCTTGTAGGCTAATGGCATTGATCGTTACAACCTACAAGTAATATGAGTATAAATTCTTGTAAAAATAAGGTTAGGTAATGTCTACTAAATAAGAACATAACCTAAATAATAATTTCATTGGGTAATTTATCTTACATACATATTAACTTTAATTAACAAGATTTTCCACCAACCAATGCTTTCACATGACAATATATCTTTACCCAACAATACTAAGACATGCTATATCACAGGGTATTGTTGGTCGTAGATCCACATCTGCACACATGCTGTATCGTCAAACTAAAAAAAAGAAAGACAATCATCATCGTCAAAAAGAGGACACGATATATCCGACGTATTGATTTTCTAGGTGAAGATATTGTGAAGATAATGATATGACATCAGTATCTTCGAGGTGTCATGTTAAATAAAAGTACTTTGATGTAGGCGGAGGTACGAAAAGGTCACGATATATACAATGTATCTCCAGTGAAAAAATTGTGCCACGTGGACGATATAACATACTTTGTTACCTTCACGTGGTGATATGAGTGAGTCAACAAGCAAATTTTAAAAACACAGTGGTCAAATCTATCTTAAATTTTTTACTAATCAATTGGACTTTTTCGTAATTATCCTAAATAATTGTTGTTATGAGAAAACTAATAGCATAATATATACCTTTGTTTTTGTGATGTTGGAACACGTGGAGGTGGTCATAAGTGATTTCTAGTAGAGGGTTATTTTATAAAAGTGTAGTATTATTTTAAAAAATTTTAAGCTATTAAAATTTATAGTAGATCATATTTACTTCGATCTACAAGTGAGCCATTTTGTATAATATGTTCAACATGCATCATATTAATTACGGTCCAAGTCCTAACTAGAAACCATATTAAACTAACGTTTCCCACAAATTCCATTACATTGCTCAGCACTAATCAACTATTTGAAATATACTTTTTAAGAAGTAACTACCGATGAACAGAACATAAACAAATTTTTTTTAATAAAACCAAAACCATCACAATGGTTTAGTGATAATATATCTCTCAAAAGATGTAGATTCAAACCTTTAATTTTTAATTAAACATCTTACCATACCACTACGGTTTAAAAAACATATCTTTTTAAAATTCATTATGCTTGAATGTTCTCCAAAGACAAGAGTATTTACAAAAGAACAAGTATATTTTTCATAACATTATTTAAAGTATGTCTCGGTCCAGGTGTGTAACACACACAGAAACGGGTGTTTGTTGGTTTGGGTTAATGAGTCTGCTTGTCCTTTATATCACCCCCACCTCCCCCCCACCCCACCCCACCCCACCCCACCCACCCACCCCTTCTTTCTCACCCCTTTATTTATCATCTCTATCTCCCCTTCCCTTCTCACCGTTTCCATCTTCTTTCACTCTGTAAATCACACTTTCATTCACACAGAAGATGAAGCTATTTCTTTTGAGGGGAATGTTGTTTGGCTCGAGGCCATTAGAAACCTTATATGGATCTTCATCTCTCTCAATCTCTATACATATACATACATACATACATGTATGTATATGGTATTATAATCGAATCAATTGATTCAACAGATCAATCATCTATGGTCTTTGTTGATTAATGAGTTCTAGATTAATCAAAAGAGAGAATCTTGAATCTTGATCATTGGATCTGGTGTACTCGGACCAGGCTCATTCCCCCCAATTGATTCTTCAATTCTTCGGAAACTTTCAATCTTTCTTTCATAACAAAGATCAGATCTTTGAGGTGGGTTCATCTTTATTCTTGATTTTAACATTGCTTTTGCTTCTTTTTGGTGATTTTTAGGTGTGAATTAGGTTAACTGATAAAGGACAAGAGCGGCGTGATGATGGAAGTTTTTGACCTACTTTTAGCTCTGCAAATATTCACAAAACTTTAAGAGAGATTTCAAATGATTATATGTCTATTAGATCTGAAAAAGAAGCTGTTGATCCGAGTGTTTGTGTTTGTGTTTGACATCATGATGGCTTTAACTTCAAGATTCCTGTCTGTCTGTTTCTGTTATTTCTACTTTTACACTTATGATGCATATATTGACTTTAACATTGAACCCTATCATCATTACCTTATGATTGACATAATGATGAAACCCTTTTCAAATCTAGGGTTTTATGCTTGGGAACTTCATCTTTTGATGGTTGTTAGATTTGTAAACTCGTAGATCTAACTTATTATAAAGAAATACTGACAGAACATGAACATCCCTTTATCTTTTTCTTATTTCTTTTTCATTTTCTTTCTTGATTCAATGCAAGAAAGCTAGATCAATCTTCACATGTTTGGAGACTATATAATCTTCAAATCCCTTACATTTTGGTCATCATGCACAAGGGATTTGCTTAAACCATTATATTATGTTATCATATAAACTTGTTTATTAAGAAGCCAAGATTGAGTTTTTCAGTCAATTCATGTGTTATTTGCCTCAAGTTTGTGAATTTATTAAGTGTAGTTAGTTAAAAAATAGTGTTTAATTATTTGAATAAATGTTACAAGAATGTGCATGACTGGATGAAAACACAAGGCAGCAAACATGGTGATGAACAGGCAGTAGCTGGTGTCTTGAAGAAATCTAAAAGGAGTTGTCATTTACTAGACAGTAGTAGCCCTAGATGATAGATGTGAAATGATGCAAACTTTTCTTATTTTGTAAAATGTTTCACTTCTATGAACCCTAGAATTTGGCATCACCAGTGTAGTCTTTCTGATTGATTTGATTGGTTTATTTGTCCTTGTTTTTACTCGATTCATCAACAGTTTCTTGAAAATGAACTGTTCTTCATTCTTGATTTACTCATCAATGGTGTTTACATTTGAGGTGCCATGGGAGCTCATGCATGTTAATTGCTTCAAAATTCACAACCCATTAGGATCTTGTAAACCCTAGCAATATTAATGGATATACATACATACACATACACATACATAACATACATGTATATGTATACATACGTCTAAAAGAGCACCACTCATTATATTCACACACCACTAACTTGTGAGGTGTTTTCCCTGTATGTTGGTTTTCGGGTATACAAGTAGTATGGGAGATAGCTATATGTTTAATGACACAAAACCGACTTATGTGATGACACACACCACTAACAAAGGTTATACGGTCCGTATAACCCTTTTTCGTCATGTCAAAATACGGTCCGTATAGATGGTAAGAGTGGTATATATATATATATATATATATATATATATATATATAGGCATATATAAAATTTCTGATTTTTAAAAACAGGAAGTGAAAGATAGCTGTCAAGTACCCTCATCTGTGAGTCAGTGTACAGGAGCTTGTAATGTCAATGTGTCATGAATTCTGCTGTGGGTCTGTCATCATTTTTATATCATTTCCTTGTACTATCAATATCATTTAATTTTATTTACAAGAATTCGTACAAGTTTTCGTGCACAAGTTACAAGTGGCAATAGCTTTTGTTTTGCATTGACTATCTTGCTCAGAGTGTAGTCAACATCTGGCATCTAAGGCTATGGATTCCGTTTATAAACCTGGCTACCATATTAATTGATTGAACAATCATGTTTCTTTCTTTGCTATTTCTTTTTATTTTTATTTAAGTCATCAAAAACTTTATCTTTTAATCAATGTTCTCAGAACCGTATCGGACGTCGAACCGGCGGCTTACTGGTTTGGTGGTCGGACCAGTCGGACCGGTCGGACGGTCGGACGGATGGACCGGATTTAACTATATTTTAATTATATTATATAGTAATTAATATAAGTAATTTATATATGATTTATACATATATTTTATAGTTATATATAAAACATACTATATTTGTATATACAAAGTACTAATTTATGGTTTAACACCCCGTTTTTACCCACTAAAATCAAAAAAAAAAAAAAAATTCAAAATCCGGTCGGAACCGGCCCGGTTCGCCGGTCCAACCGGCGACTCGGTTCGAACCGGCCGGTTCAACTGCACAAAAACGATCCACTATGGACCGGACCGGACAGGGGGCGAATCGTGGTCCGACCGGTCGGACCGGCCGGCCCGATCCGGTCCTAACAACATTGCTTTTAATTGATCTGTTTTAAGTCAGAAGGTAAAAAACGTTATTGAATCCTAATATTTTCACATAAAGAAATGTGTAAGAGCGGATTAAACGTTTAATGTTTTGCTTTATCTTAAACGTGTACATGAATACGAAAGAGTGGATTGCATAACTAGCTTTAATTTACCACATAAAGAAATGTGTAAGAAAAGTTTATGCTTACACTTATAAATTTAAAAAAAAATCACGTTTAAATTATCTATACATGAATTGGAAACGAGTATGAACGGTGATCAAATATTTAATTATATCAATCACTCATAAAATTACATGTAGTGTCATATGAAGTGAAAACCAATGAGATTATTATAATAGGATTTTAAATTTGACTGGTCAATTTGACACGTAAGTTTGTCCTCTTTTAATTTCTAAGGTTTCGGGTTATATATCATCGGTACATTTTTATTTAAAATAACTGATTTCTTATGTTTATTTTTTAGGTACGTGCCGGGTCAAATAATAAAACGTTCATATATACGTTTTGAGTTGATTAACATTTCAACATTTGTCTATATTTAACGTAGGTTTTGCCCAGAAAATTATGCGGTTTCAAATGTTAAATGTTTTCATTCGATAATATAAATCCAAGTTACTCTATATCTTTAGAACGTTAATTTAGTGCGGATTTGAGTCGGGAAGATTTGTGCGTTTTTAATGTACGCTTTGACTTGGTTTATTTTCCACAATTTTGTTTAGAAAACATGTGATTAAAGTACAATATGTTTTTGTGCAAGAATATAAATTCAAATTATTTTACGGTTTCACGTGAATTCAATCTGAAAACAAGTTGGGTAGAATATTAGTTCTGCATTTTATCACGTTGTGTATGATTCCGCCACAACACGCGCCCTAATAAATAGATACCCACTTTTTTAAATCGACACCCCCCTATACGCCGCGTATGGGTCCATACGCGGCCCATACCCGGCGTATAGGGTACGACCATTAATGCGACATTAATGACCAATGTTGTTAGGACCGGATCGGACCGGCCGGTCCGACCGGTCGGACCGCGATTCGGGCCTGGTCCGGTCCGGTCCGGGGTGGATCGTTTTTGTGCAGTTGAACCGGCCGGTTCGAACGAGTCACCGGTTGGACCGGCGAACCGGGCCGGTTCCGACCGGTTTTCGCATATTTTTTTTTTTTTTTTTGATTTTAGTGGGTAAAAACGGGGTGTTAAACCATAAATTAGTACTTTGTATATACAAATATAGTTAAGTTTTATGTATAACTATAAAATATATGTATAAATCATATATAAATTACTTATATTTAATTACATATATAAATATAATTAAAATATAGTTAAATCCGGTCCATCCGGTCCGACCGGTCCGACCGGTCCGACCACCAAACAGTAAGCCGTCCGGTTCGACGTCCGATCCGGTTCTGAGAACATTGTTAATGACTGACAACCGACGTCACATCACTTCACCTATACGGGGCGTATAGGTCCATACGCCACGTATAGGTCGGTGTCGATTTAAAAAAGAATATAAGCTATACGCCGCGTATGGTCCCATACGCGTCGTATAGATCCTCGGCTTACTATATCTTTCAAATTTTCTATTTTTTACACACACTTCAAAAAAAACACTCTCGTATAGCACTATACTACACGTATTGATCTTCGATTTTTTCAACATCCAGGTACGTATTATTGTTCATACATCATTATTATGTTAATCGTTCATTGATTTAAACGTTAAAGTAGTGTTTTATGCCCCAAAAATGCGTGATTTAAAAACTGGATTAAAGAACTATACGCCGGTACAGCCCCGCGTATAGGGCTATACGCAGCGTATAGTTCTTTGGTTGGGGACGAAGACACATTGGTGTGTACCCTATACGCGGCGTATAGATATATACGCGGCGTATAGGGTATTGCAATACGCGACTTGGGGGCCATACGTGGGTCCCCTATACGTCGCGTATAGTCCTATACGCGGCGTATAGGGTCGGATTTGACCTATACGTTGCCCTGTGACCCATACGCTGCTACCCTATACGCGGCGTATAGCCCTATACGCGGCGTATAGGGTAAATAATATATACAAATACATATATATGTATATACGCATATACATATACATATACATATACATATACATATACATATACATATACATATACATATACCTATACATATACATATACATATACATATACATATACATATATATGTATATACACATATACATATACATATATGTATATGTACATATATACATATAACATGTATATGTATATGTGTATACATATACGTATACGTATACGTATACGTATACGTATAAGTATCGTATACGTATACGTATACGTATACGTATACGTATAAGTATACGTATACGTATACGTATACGTATACGTATACGTATAAGTATACGTATACGTATACGTATACGTATACGTATACGTATAAGTATACGTATACGTATACGTATACGTATACGTATACGTATACGTATACGTATACGTATAAGTATACGTATACGTATACGTATACGTATACGTATACGTATAAGTATACGTATACGTATACGTATACGTATACATATACATATACATATACATATATATATGTATAGTGTATATATATATATAGATACGTATACGTTGTTTTTGACCTATTTGTTCACCTGTGCAGATATGTCTTCCGATTCTGAGATTGAGGCTGACGTTGTTGACCATATTGCCGAGCATCCTTGGCTGCAGTTTGATGCCGGTTCCGTTGAGCACGCTAAGTGCTCAAAAATTTATTCGGATGAAGATCGGTCATCAAAAGGCCGTAGATTGGAGGTGATGGCTGAGTTGGGAGAGCGCGATCGTCTTGCTGCTATTATCGGAGACGATACGCCGTGGAGACGTCTTTTTGAGATCGCATTCTTACCGTCCCACCGTGAGCTGGTAGTGGAGTTTTTATCCACATTTACATATATTCGTCCAGATGAGATGGTGGAGGACGATGAGCGATCGGAGATATCTTTTACGCTTTGTGGACATGCACATCAGATGTCCATTGAGCAGTTTGCAGTTGTCTCTGGGCTTTATTATGAGCCGGAGACTGTTACCCCTCTGTTCACTGAGGGTATTACTGAGATGGAGGAGGGCACATTGAGAGAGTGGTGGCCTGAGATTGCCGGAGGTCCGTTTCAGAGGACTAAGGGCAGGGTCACCGGCATTCGAGATCCTCTCATCCGTTATCTGCATCGGATGATCGCCACGTCCATCACGGGACGTGGCAAGAGTCGGAGTGGTGTACCATTCCCGACTTATTTTACTTATACTGTTTGATTACGGGGACCAGGTGTAACCTGGTGAGGTGTTTGGCGGAGTATTTTGCTTCGTATTATCATCGGCAGGAGCGAGGAGCGGTGTACAGCGGCGCGTACATCACGTTGATTGCCCGATCTTTAGGTTATCTTCCTCGGCATCTTGGTGACGTGTCTCCGCCGATCGAGCGGTGAGATTAGATCGTCGTACGCTATTCGGCATGCGTATTATACGCCAGTTTCTGGTTGGCATACGATTCTCTCTTCGACCGGGGAGATCTGGCAGCCGGCACCAGTTCAGCAGCTCGGCATTGTCGATCCACTGCAGCAGCACGGGCAGCCGCATGATCAGCCACCACCCGACGAGCAGCCACATGATCAGCCGCCTCCTCAGCCACATCAGCCGCCTCCTCAGCCTCAGATCCCACGACATATTTATAGAGAGGTGAGGCTGCCTGCACGTGTGGAGACATTGTTGCAGGATATGTCTAGGAGCTTACGGCAGCAGAGTCGACGGCTCGATCGCGTTGAGGATCTGATGGAGTGGCAGGTTCAGTCAGAGATGGCGCGGCGTTCTGGTACTGATCCTCCGTCGTTGCCACCGCCTCGAGATTACCCTGACTCCCTGTAGTTTTGTATTGTAATTTTTATTTTGTTATGTAATTTAAAAACTTTGTAAATATATTATCAGTTTATGTTTATCTTTTATGTTTATTATCAGTTTATGTTTATCTTTGTAAATATATACAGACATACAGACATACATACATACATACATACATACATACATACATACATACATACATACATACATACATACATACATACATACATACATACATACATACATACATACATACATACAGACATACATACATACATACATACATACATACATACATACATACATACAGACATACAGACATACAGACATACATACATACATACATACATACAGACATACAGACATACAGACATACATACATACATACATACATACATACATACATACATACATACATACACATACACAAATACATACATACATACATACATACAGACATACATACAGACATACATACATACATACATACATACAGACATACATACATACATACATAAAGACATACAGACATACATACATACATACATACATACATACATACATACATACAGACATACAGACATACATACATACATACATACATACAGACATACAGACATACAGACATACATACATACATACAGACATACATACATACAGACATACAGACATACACAAATACATACATACATACATACATACAGACATACATACAGACATACATACATACATACATACAGACATACATACATACATACATACAGACATACATACATACATACATACATACATACACAAATACATACATACACACATACATACAGACATACACACATACATACATACATACATACATAAATAATTTTAATTCAAATTATATATATATTAAAACTCAAAAAATTAAAAAAAACATATACATATATAAACTATACGCCGCGTATAGACCCATACGCGGCGTATAGCTCCTCCAGTGCTCGTGCGACCACGTACAGTGCTAATGCGACCATGTACTATACGTGGCGTATGGCCCCATACGCCACGTATAAGTGGTGTCAGATGTACTTTTTTTACCATGTACGATTACAAGCAACGTATGGGCTCATACGGGGCAAACGTGGCAAGACTATACGCAGAGTATAGAACCATACGCTGCGTATAGGACGCTATACGTGGCGTATAGACCCATACGCTACGTATAGTTGTCAGACGTACTATAAAGCGTTTTTGTACCATGTACGAATATACGCAGCGTATAGGTGCCATACGTGGAAGACGTGGCAAGCCTATACGTAGCGTATAGGCCCATACGCTGCGTATAGGAGCCTATACGTGGCGTATGGACCCATACGCCACGTATAAATTATTTCAATATGACATGACCCAAGATTCGTTTTCACCTATATAACAACGATTTCGATAACACTTTCGATATGCTTTCGATTCCTGTAAATCCCAAACGTATTTCTCTCTCAAAATATCACACTTTTTATTCGTTCGGTATGTCGTTTTGGGACGGTAACTATTTGTTTGGTGAATATTCAAATGAATATTCAAATGAATATTCGTTCGTGGTGGATAGTAATCAAGATGATGCGTACGTTCAATCTGCTTACGAGACAGGACTGCCAGATTTAAACCAATCGTATGTTCCCGATGATGAAGTTGAGTTTTGCCGAGAGTCAACTTACGACACACAACAAAATAATATACTCTCGAGTGATGAAAAACAAATGACAAAAGTATCGTTTGAAACATCTCAAATTTTTTATCTCTCGATGAGCTAGTCTGTTGGGCTGTTAATAGAGGACGTGATAACGGTTACGTTATTATTACACGAAGATCAAAGAAAAAAGAAGGTCAGGTCGTAAAGGTATGGCTTATCTGTGATCGTGCGGGCGAACACAAAAGTAAAGCGACAGTTAGACGATCTGGTAGCAAAAAATCGGATGTCCTTTTAAATTGGTAGGGATATACGACAACAAACGTCGTTCGTGGAAATTAGAGGTGCGAAGTGACGAACATAACCATGATCCTGCTCAACATATGGAGGGGCATCCTTTTGTAAGAAGGTTTTCTGAAAACGAATACAATTTGGTGGAGCAGCTTACTGATCAGAACATGGAGCCTCGTAGCATCTTATCAGCTATTAAAATCAAAATCCTAATAACGCATCAATAACCAGAGACGTATACAACGCTCAATATAAGATAAGAAGTGAAAGAAAAGTCGGTGAAACACCAATGCAAGTCTTAGAAAACCTTTTATCTATTAAAAGGTACGTTTATTACACCCGAGGTTTTTTTTTCAATAGACTTAATTAAAATGAAGCCTAACTTGTATTTGTATCCTCACTTAACAACATCAATTTTCCTTCCTTTTTCAATTAAAAGGTATGTTTATTACACCCGAGAAGATCCCGATACTAATGTCGTAGAAGATATATTTTTTTGTCATCCTAAATCATACGACACTTGGCGTGCATTTCCGCACGTGCTGATGATAGACGCTACATATAAAACAAACATGTACAAGCTTCCGTTTGTTTAGATTGTTGGCGTGACCTCCACACACAAGACATTTTGTGTTGCTCATGCGTTTATTAGCAAAGAACGGGAAGATAATTTTGAATGGGTGCTTAATAGATTGAAAGATACGTTAAGCAAGTGTATGGAGCCGCGCGTCATAATAACAGACAGAGATCTCGCTTTAATGAACGCATGTGTTAAAGTGTTTCCGAATGCTTCAAAGTGTTTATGCAGGTGGCATATTGATGAAAATATCGCGAAACACTGTAAAGCAAGTTTTACGAAAGATGACTGGAGAAAGTTTAAATATGCATGGGCACGTTTGTGTGAGTCTCCCACGGCGGAGATTTACGAGTATAACTATAACCTTCTTTACGAACGATTAGTTGAAGCGAATCGAGAAAGTAAGTTTTATTATATTTTAATTATGTTTTATTATATTTTCAATATATAATTTAAGCGTGATTTATTATATTTTCAGAGGTATTGTCATATATAAACAGAAACTGGTTAGAGAGTTACAAAGAAATGTTTGTATCAGCCTGGACTAACTTGAACCGCAATTTTGGCCAACGCACAACAAATAGGGTGGAGAGTCAACATACAAATTTAAAAAGATATCTTAAATCAACAAATAGCTCACTGGATAGACTTGTGGAGTTTGTAGATCAATTGGTGAACGCACAAGAGGTAAATTTAAAAGAAAGCTTTGAGACAAGCAAAATTAAAACCATGAATCATCATAAACTTCCGCTATTTGATTACTTAAGAGGCAAGGTTTCACACATAGCTCTTGATTTATTAGTTGCCGAAAACACTAAATTGCATGTGATGCGCTCTGCAAATGCAACATGTGGTTGTCATCTTTTCACTAGTTGTGGCTTGCCTTGTGCTTGTCGGCTGGAAAAATATGAACATTCTGGTAATAGTCGCTCCATCATTATCATTTTTCTATTAAAGTGACAAATTATGTATTAATTTATACTTTATAATGCAGGCACTAAAATTCCATTAGATGCAATTGACGTATTTTGGACGAAGCTTGATAACATTAAGCCATCATATACGGTGGATGAAAAAGTTGATGTTGAAGAAGAAATGGAACGGGTGAAACAACAAATAATGACACAACCCGCAGCTGTAAAATTTAGTTTGGTGGAAAAATAAAAAAAATTGTGTATCCATGGAAAAATAACAAAAAAGCGCCTGTTGTTCAAACAGATATTCGCGGTCGTCCAACGTTAAAGGTTCAACAACAAAAGTACGACACTCAACAAAGTACGTGCGACATGCCGAGACATAGCTCGTTTATTGCGTCTCACATTTCCGGAAGAACAAGTTCAGCTGTAAAGCCCCAGAAGCCTGCCATGCAACGTAGTCATTCAACATCATCTAAAGTATTTTTCTTCGATTGTCGGAGATAACCAATTAAACAATATAAACAGGTTAAAAAATTGGATTCCGTCAATCTTTCATCAGTATATTTCACGTATACGAGATGTCCGACCCGATGGGAATTGTGGTTTTCGATCAATAGCTTTAGGCTTAGGGTTTGACGAAAATAAGTGGATGTATGTGCGGACACAGCTTTTAGAAGAGTTGGACAGACATGAATTGGAGTACAGAGAAGTTTTCGATACTTTGTACCCCGGACAGTATAACGAATTACGTCACACCATCGATTGGCAAAGTGTGGAACCTGCACCAGAAGAACATTGGATGATAATGCCGTATACGGGATTAGTGGTTGCTCAAAAGTTTGGGGTTATTCTTCATTTACTAAGCAATAATGGTTGTCAAACATTTTTCCCATTATGGGCTGATCCGAAAACTGTCATGCCTCATCATATCGTGTCGATTGTTCATGTCAACAACAATCATTTCGTCCACGTTAAGTTAGAAGGAGATTATCCGATGCCAACATTAAGTAATCTTTGGATTCTTAACCGAAGCGTACGTGCTGCAGAATGGGAGATTATGTATAGGATTCGTATCTCGGAATACAACGCAATAATAGAGAATAACCGAGAACCCCCGGCTATATAAATTTATTTTAATTTATAATTTGTAATATGCGAATTATATATTTTAATTTTAATTTTATTATTGTATTCATATTGTATATATTAAAATAAAAACTCAAAAAATTAAAAAAAATAAATATATAAGCTATACGCCGCGTATGGTTCCATACGCGGCGTATAGCTCTTCCACGTATGGGTCATAAGTCACGTATGAGTATAAAATGTCAAACCCTATACGCCACGTATGGTCCCATACGCTGAGTATAGGGTATAAAACGTCAAATCAACAACATACCCTATACGCCGCGTATGGACCCATACGCGCCGTATAGGGTATAAAACGTTAAATCAACAATGTACCCTATACGCCGCGTATGGACCCATACACGGCGTATAGGGTACAGGGGTGTTGATTTAAAATTAAGGGGTGTCTAAATAAAGGGACCCATATTTAATTATATCAATCACTCATAAAATTACATGTAGTGTCATATGAAGTGAAAACCAATGAGATTATTATAATAGGATTTAAATTTGACTGGTCAATTTTGACACGTAAGTTTGTCCTCTTTTAATTTCTAAGGTTTCGGGTTATATATCATCAATACATTTTTATTTAAAATAACTGATTTCTTATGTTTATTTTTTAAGGTACGTGCCGGGTCAAATAATAAAACGTTCATATATACGTTTGAGTTGATTAACATTTCAACATTTGTCTATATTTTAACGTAGGTTTTGCCCAGAAAATTATGCGGTTCAAATGTTAAATGTTTTCATTCGATAATATAAATCCAAGTTACTCTATATACTTTAGAACGTTAATTTAGTGCGGATTTGAGTCGGGAAGATTTGTGCGTTTTTAATGTACGCTTTGACTTGGTTTATTTTCCACAATTTTGTTTAGAAAACATGTGATTAAAGTACAATATGTTTTTGTGCAAGAATATAAATTCAAATTATTTTACGGTTTCACGTGAATTCAATCTGAAAACAAGTTGGGTAGAATATTAGTTCTGCATTTTATCACATTGTGTATGATTCCGCCACAACACGCGCCCTGAAAAAAAGCTAGTTTATGATAAACGATAACAATTAATCATAACAATATATATACCATTACATAAGATAGGAAAACTACACATCTAGAAAGCATGAGGAAATATAGAAGTAATAGTTGGTATTTAAGCCTTCTACTAATTAAAAGTGCTACATTTTTCGAACTTATAATTTTACATTTTCCTGATCCTAGAATTTTTCGAACTTACTGGTTTAAACTGAACAATAATGAAATAGTCTTATCAACTAACGTTTCTAGATGATCTGTACAAGCATTATTACTCACATCTTGATGAAATGTACAGAAGCTTTTGTTCTGTTTCAATGAATTGTTTTGTGACGAGTACTGATAACCCGAGTGGATACGTTTCTTTCTATTAATTTTAATATTATTTATATAGTTATTGAGAGTACAGGGGTACTTAAGACACAAATGGTAAGTCTTAGGTGTAGGAGCAAGACACTTAAAAAGCATAGGCTTTTCTAAGCTAGACTTATAGTATAAAAGTAACATTTTAATAAATTTAAAGATGTTTTTGGCTGTTTTTTGTTTCATGTTCGTTTGAGATTAGTGTAATTGCTTTTAACTTATTCAGATGATTTTGGATGAAATTTAGCCGAAACATCCTAAAAATGCACATGAAGATATGACTTTTGAAGCGACACTAAAAAGCTATGTTGGGATGTGTCTGGGAGCCTAGGCTCACCACGTCTTGTGATTATGAAGTAGTTTTATTACCAGAGGAAAATTTTAAAAAAAATTAAAAAGTTAATAGTAATCTTCACTCCATGACAAAGGAAAATACGTGTATATTACAAATATTACATGGGTGGAGTTATTGTAAAAAGAGAGTAAGAACTAAAAATCAATGTTTTCAGAACCGGATCGGACGTCGAACCGGACGCCTTACTGATTTGGTGGTCGACCTGTCGGACCGAATTCAAGAACCGGATGACATTATAATTATATATATTCTTACTGATTTGGTGGTCGGACTTGTCGGACCGGATTCAAGAACCGGATAACGTTATAATTATATATATAGTATATTATATATATAGTTATATATATAATCAAATATAAGTAATTAATATATGATTTATAAATGTATTAACTATATTTGTATATCTAACATACTAATTTAAGGTTCAACACCCCGTTTTACCCATAAAAATAAAAAAAATTACCGAAATCCGGTCCGAACCGGTCCGGTTTTCCGGTCCGACCACGGTTCGGGACGAACCGGCCGGTTCGACCAGACAAAAACGAACCATAGTAGACCGGACCGGACACCCGACCGATCCCCGGTCAAACCGGTATGACCGGCCGGTCCGATCCGATCGTGATGATAAGAACGATTATTATCCATTAGATTTTAAATCCAATCGCTAAGAAATTCCGGTGACATAATGGTAAGTAATTAAATTTTAAATGATAGAACAATGATATTTTAATTTTAACCACATTTTCAAGATTCATATTTTTTTTCAACGCTCGTAATTTTTACATAGAATTTTTTTTTAAAAAGTACCACCATAAAAGCAGACATTTTTTAATTTTTAAAACGCCTATAATTTCGATACATAAAATTATCAAGTCTAGTGCTAATAATTGTGCTACCCATTGTGTCTAATATTAACTATTGTGTTTATTAAAATGGTGATTTTCAAACAACACAATGCTAAAAATGTAAATTTTTTATGTTTTTTTCCAGTTTATTGTATAATCCTGGTCAGCTTATTATGCCTACTGCTAATTATCGAATCTAGTGTTGGTCATTATGTTATCCATTGTGTTTAATGTTAACTATTATGTTAGGCATTGTGTTTTGTAAAATGATGATTTTCAATTAACAAAATGCTAAAAATGTTTTTTTTATGTTTTTCAATTCATTATGTAATCTTGATCATGTTATTTTGTAATTATTATCAAGGTGCTCATTGTGTCTATTACTAAACATTGAGTCTACTCTGGTCATTATGTTACCTATTGTGTCTATTGTTGACCATTGTGTTATGCATTTTGTTTTTCAAAATGATGATTTTCAAATAACACAACAATAAGAATTGTAAACTTTTTATGTTTCAATTTCATTGTCTATTTCTAATCAAATAATTGTGTAATCTTCATTGATTCAGAAGATTACACAATGATCTGACGGAATTACATAATGGGTTAAAAAGCTTTGTTTTTTTATCAACATTATAAACGTTTTAAATATTAAAAATGCTCCTTTTTATGGTGTAATTTTTTAAAAAACAATGTCATATCTAAAAGTTATGAATATTTAGAAAAAATGTTAAACTTGAAAATGGGGAACATTATCAAATTTGCCACAACCTAATTTTGATCAAAACATCACATGTAAACATTTTAATCCTTCTTACACCTTTTAGTTTTAAAAGATATTGTATTTGAACCTTTCCCATATTATATTTATGTTAATCCAAAATTGAATATAGATTAGTGTTATAATTCATGCAAGTGTAGATTAATATGTTTTGTCTTAATTATAAAAGTTTATTGTATTTATATGTTAGTTTACATGTAAATATGTGTATTATTGGATATAATAGTTTGCATTTGGATTTATTGTACAAATGCAGTATTTTCACATTAGGTCCGTGTAAATGACAAGGTAGGAGAGGAGAGTAAAAAATAAAAGAAACTTACATTTTTCTCAACTTTCCTTCTAAAACTAATTAACTAAAGAACTATGAATAAAACACTACATATTAGTAATTGCTCATGTTCTAGTGGCCTAATTAATGACATATTGACATTGATGATTGGTCTTATTCGAACAAAAGTGATTTAGACTTCATTCTTACAAGTGTAATTGATACATGATATTTAAGATTCTTTAACTAATTGATCAGTCTTTATTTGAACCTATCATTATATAAAAAGATGGTTATTTAGAAACTATAAAAATCATATAAAATGTGAGAAAGCATCAATTGGGGCATAACAGTGAGTAATATCTAATACAAACACTAATTTTCCTAAATCTATAAGAACTAGTATATTTGTGCCATGTGGATTAGTTAATAATTAAGATTGAGGGGTATTTTAGAAATTACATAATTGTTTTAACAACCTCTTAACTTAAGGTAATATTAACCGGATATTTCCTAATCTCTCTTCAAAGAATCGACTAAGATATTTTGGTAAATATTTAACCACATCAAATTCGCATTCATCATAATCTTCTTCTTCTATCATTTAAACTGTGAGTAAACATCACGAAATCATCAATCGCTAATATTATTCAATGTTTTTAACACTATATAATAGAGTTGTAACACCCAAGTAAATGCAACTCTCTATGTCTCCACAATGTGTGGAGAGATCAATATATAGATGGATAATTTACATAAAGATACTAAAAGAATACACAAATGACAAGTATAAGTAAACATTAATAAGGTGATGTATTGATATCCCCCGCAAGCAGAACGGAGGCGGTCCGAGACGAAGCATGGATCTAAACATCTCGAACTGTGGTCGCGGAAGACTTTTAGTAAAAATGTCAGCCACCTGAAGCTTGGTAGGAATAAACATGGTGTGTAGTTTACCGGAAGACACCAACTCGCGAATGAAGTGATAATCCAATTCAATATGCTTCATGCGCTTGTGCGAGACAGGATTCTGCGTTAAAAATAGCGCACTACGGTTATCACATAATAAAGTTGGTCAAACAGATGGTAGGTCATGAAGCTCTCGAAGTAGATGAGTAACCCAAATAAGTTCAGCAGCGGTGTGAGCCATGGCACGATATTCGGATTCACAACTGGAGCGTGAGACGGTTGGCTGCTTCTTGGCCGACCATGATACAAGATTACCACCCAAGAATATAGAGTAGCCATAGGTCGAGCGACGAGTTTCAAGACAACGAGCCCAATCAGCATCCGAATAGCCAACAAGAGAGGTATGCGTCGGTTTGGAGAATGACAACCCATAAGAAATTGTGCCTTTGATATATCGAAGAATTCTTTTGACAGCCTGAAAATGATCCTCGGTTGGTGCATGCAGAAACTGACTCACCTGATTCACGGCATAAGAGAGATCGGGTCGAGTAATGGTTAAATACTGAAGGGCCCCCACAAGTGACCGATAGTGCGTTGGATCAGAATAGGCGACCCCTGCTTAAAATTTCCTTAGCATACTTCACTTGACTTAAAACAAACCTGAGTCTGCATGAGACACCTCCAGACCCAGGAAGTAATTCAAGTCCCCCAAATCTTTTATTGCAAATTCATGGTGCAGACGAGTAATGAAGGCCGTAATAACCGCATGATCATTGCCCGTTAAAATCAAGTTATCCACATAAACTAATAAATACATAATGCATGCGTCCTTCTTGAACACAAATAAGGAAGTATCTGCTCGACTGCACGTGAATCCTTCGGATAACAAAAACTGACTTAGGCGAGAAAACCACGCACGAGGTGCCTGTTTAAGGCCGTAAAGAGCCTTGGTCAACTTACACACATGGTTCGGAAACTTGGGGTCCACATAGACGGGAGGCTGCTCCATATAAACGCACTCATTAAGATTACCATGTAAGAATGCATTATTGACGTCCAATTGGTGCAATTTCCAGTTGTTCAAAACCACTAATGAGAGGATGATACGAACCGTGGAAGCCTTAACCACAGGACTAAAAGTGTGAAAGTAGTCAAGACCAGGTGCTTGACTAAACCCTTGTGCCACAAGACGAGCCTTGTGACGTTCAATAGAACCATCAGAATGATACTTGGTGCGAAACAGCCATTTGCACCAACAATGTGGCGATCTGGTGGCCGCGGAACAAGCACCCCAGTCTTGTTAGTGGACAGAGCATGCATGTCTTTATTCATGGTCGAGACCCAGTTGGGATCTTTGGCAGCCGAGGAGTAGGTTCTAGGGTCTTTTTGAGCAAGCAAGGAATGATGAAGAGGATGATTGGTAACATAAGAAAAATCCGCCCGATGTTTGGGTTTAAAAATACCCGCCTTGGCGCGAGTTGTCATCGGGTGAGAGGGCAAAGGTGGTGGGTCAGGAACTGTTGGTTGGGTGGGGTGTGGTGTTTGGGTGTTGTGGGGTGGTTCGGGAGTGAGGATGGGTGGAGAAGAGGCGGGGAAAGAGATCGGGGAAGTAGGGGGGGTGAGGACAGGCGAAGAAGGCAGTGGGGAGGAAGTGTCGGTAGTGGGAGAATGGGAGGGGAGGGGTAAAGGTTCAGGGCAGAGGGTACAAGGCTTGGCCGAAGTGGGTGTAGAAGGTGGGGTGATGCAAGGCGTGGAAGAGGGGGGTGTAGGTCGGAGATTGGTAGGGTGGTGGGGAAAAGAGTCAAGAAAGGTGGTGAGTTCTTGATGAGTGGTAGTGGGTGTGGGAGAAGTCTTGTGAAAAGGGAAGACCGTCTCATCAAACCGAGCATGTCTAGAGACATAAACCCCAGAAGTGAGAGGATCAAGACAACGATACCCTTTGTACATGGGACTATAACCGATGAACACACACGGAATGCTACGTGGGGCAAGTTTATGGTCCATATAATCACGAAGGTAAGGAAAGACAAGGCAACCGAAGGCTTTGAAGGTGTTATAAACAGGGGATCGAGAATAGAGCATCTCATACGGTGATTTGCTTCAAGAACGGACGAGGGTAAATGATTGATAATGTAGACGGCAGTTGAGAAGGCGTCCACCCAAAAGGAAGAGGGGAGACTAGCATGAAACAGCATTGCCAAGCCGGTCTTGACAATATGTCGATGTTTACGTTCAACCAGACCGTTTTGTTGAGGAGTATAGGGGCAAGAGAGTCGGTGAAATGTTCCATTTGATTCAAATAATGCCTTAACTTTATGATTAAGAAATTCTATGCCATTGTCAGATTGAAACACTTTTACTTTGGTGGAGAATTGTGTTTGTACCATATTAATAAAGACGGATAGCACATGAAAAAAATCCGATTTTAATTTCAATGGGTAAAGCCAACAAAAACGAGAATGATCATTAACAAAAAGAGCATAGTATCGGTAGTTATCTCCGGAGATAACCGGGGACGACCCCCAAAGATCACAATGAATGAGATCAAGCGGTTTCAATGACCTGTTATTATCAACAACAAACGGTAATTTCTTACTTCTCGCAAGTTGACACGGGGAACATAAGCCCGGTTTAGGTAACAACGCAGAAACAGAAATGTGATTATGTTTTTGCAAATTAACAATAGTTTCAAAATGCACACCCTTTTTCTTATTTTCACACTTTGGGGTGAAACATGTTAACTTATATCATTGCACTTATAAACTTATTCGAGACTTGTAAACTTATGGCAATTTACTTGTGAGTTGTGGTTAGTTGAACTTTTGTGGTTACCATGTTATGGCATTATATGTACAATCATTAACTATTGCTAGCCCAGCGAAGTCATAGATCTATGGGTAAGACAAGCCTACTTGGTTGATCCAAGTACACTTAGCTGATCGTATATACTTTTAACGTTAATAGAATATTAACGTCGTTTGATACTTGTAAAACATTGTCGAGGTTTGATTGTGCATTGTTCATAACATCCCTAGTCACTTTATTCACTAACTTATAACTTGAATTGCCATCTTTTATATACTTATGTATTTAAAACTATAGAATGCTCACCAACATTTTTATGTTGACCTTTTATTTTTAACATGTTTCAGGTTACTCTTTGAAGCTTATCACATTTAGGATTGGACTTAGAGAAATAAACGAATGATCTGGATACTTTTATACTTGTATTCTGGATGTATCTTTGTTTGAACAATTACTTGTATTGTTACAATTGAATCTTGATTAATATATTTGGAACTAATAATAGCGTTATGTGGCTGTGAACAATCGTAACTCTCACGCCTCGACGATTCCGCCGTCAAGGTTGGGGTGTGACAGATGCCAAATTTCAAATGATGCTTTAGGTGTTGATGTAGTAGAAAGAAGCGCTTGATGATCGGATTTCAAAACATATAATCCATCTTCACATGTTCCCCGGGCTAGAATCTCCTTGGTGTGTCGATCCTGAATACAAAACGAGGGGTAAGATAAAGTAACATCAACCGGGTTATCTCGAGTGAGAGCACTAATAGAAAGTAATTGTTTAGTAAGGTGGGGAACCACCAACACATTCTTTAAATGTAGATTATTACCCACTGTGGTATGGCCCATGCATGAAATAGGTAGAGACTGGCCATTCCCAAAAGTGACAGAAGCATTACCTGTAGGAGTGATGGAAGTCATATTTGTAGATGATGGGGTCATGTGATCAGATGCACCGGAGTCGACATACCAATCGGGAGTGTTGGAGGTAACATGACATTGAGAAAGGAAAGCACTTGCAAGAGTGTCATCAGTGTTGGGGAGGGAATCACGAGAGGCAAAGGACCGAAGGTTGGGGCAGCCGGTTGCATAGTGACCTTCCCGGCGATAAAGTTGGCAAGTAGGCATCCGACGACCATGAAAACGTCCACCACGCTGAACGGTGGAGGCTGCTCCACGCGAGAGGCGCCCTCCACGACCCGAGGTGTGAACGATCGGTCGGTTTGCGCAGAAAAGGCAACCGGGGGTGTAGAGGAATTGTGGATGGTGCGCATGAATAGTTCATGACTTTCCGCACGAGCCAGAAGATCCGAGAACATCGGGGCAGGGCGGGTGGACCGAATAGCAGTGGAAAAGGTCTCAAAGGAGGAGCCAAGACCATAAAGGAACCAGTGAGATTGATCCGCATCGTCAACAGGATGACCAATGGCCGCAAGTTGATCACAAATAGTCTTGAAGAGCCTACCAAATTCAGCTACAGACTTGGTCCCTTTCTGGAGTAGGCGAAGTTGATCACGTAGATTGTGAACGTGATCAATGGATGAGTTACCGAAAGCAGCTTCCAAAGCAACCCATATTTGGCGGGTCGTGGGTAGGCCAACAATAACCGTAACAGCCTCCTCGGAGAGAGAGGCATGGAGAATAATGATGGTGCGTTGATCGACGGAGAGCCACGCGGAGTAAGCCGGATTCTCGACACTCTTGTTGTCGGTTGAAATGGTGGGAGAAGGGGCAGTAATGGAACCATCAACATGGGAAAGGAGATTTTGATAGGTGAGGATGGGGAGCATTGATTTTTCCACAGTAGATAATTGGTAGCATTGAGTTTGATGGTGATCATATGCATGACAGTGTTGAGGGGAATGGATTGATCGGTGGAGGAGGAAGCCATGGATGAGGGAAGGGAGATAGCCGAGAGGTTGGAGAAAGAGGGCGGGAAGAAGAAGTGGAAAGGTGGTGGGAAGAAGAAGAGGAGAGGGTGGGATCTTTAGGCTCTTGATACCATAATAGAGTTGTAACACCCAAGTAAATGCAACTCTCTATGTCTCCACAATGTGTGGAGAGATCAATATATAGATGGATAATTTACATAAAGATACTAAAAGAATACACAAATGACAAGTATAAGTAAACATTAATAAGGTGATGTATTGATACTATACAATCGATCAAGTTCACTTTCATAGTAGTATCTTGCAAGGTTTGTTTTTTTAATCTTTGTTGCTATAGTCCTTGTATTAATAAGATGATTTTAAATCAATCGTGATTTTCAGTCTCATAATTAAGCAATATGAATCAATCGTTTGTATCTAATGTGCTATTTTTATGTTAAATTAATGTTTCTATACATGTAAGAAGAATTAAACTAATTAATTTACGGGGATGAATGAACTATTTTTCCAACATGTAAGCTTTGTTTGATGTGCTATTTATATTTGTAAAATATAATACAGTTGAATCATTACCCGATTTTAGGAATTTAGGTTGTGTGCTACTATTTTTGGTCGTCCGGTGAATAGGGATAAATTAGTCATTATAAGGTATAAGATTTGTGTGTTACTTATGGTTGTTCGTCTCTTCTAGATTATCAACAAGTTTATCATTATTTAAATTGATTTTTTAGAAGTATTAGAGAAGTTTTGTGTTTTTAAGAAAAGTTTATTTATGTACTATCATGAAACTTTGAATATGGTTATCTGCTGCTGATGTCCTATTTGTCTTTTTAGATTATCTATAATTCATGTAATTTAAGTTGATTTCTAAAGAATGATTAAAGAAGTTATGTGACACTTCGTCAAATAAAGAACATATGTGCTACTTTCTAAGTCGAAGAAATTCATGTTGTGCTACTTTTATGCGCTTTGACATTACACATTATGCTACTCTTATATCTTTATATTAAGTTACACAAATATTGTATGTGTTTAGTTTATATGATGGTATACTTTTTGTATGTATTTTCTTTTATGGTTCTATAATTAAAACTAATAAATTGTGTTATTTACTTGTAATGTAATTGTTTTCTTTTTTTTTTATAATAATGAAAGTGATTTTATTATTTAGGAAGATGCAACCATCAAACAATATATTTCCATATATCATGTTTGTTATTTAGAAACCTTTATTTATTATGTAATTCAATTTATTAACAACATTGTTTTTGTTTATAGAAAAGAATTTGGTTGATTGTGACGATAAAAACTATGTTGTTGGTATTGTCCTTTGTAATGATATCGATGTTTTTTATGTTGTATAATTTTATTGTGTGTTTTCATTATAGAAGTTATGTTTTACAATCAGCACATTAATGACATTGGAAATTGGTGTTGTTTTAATTAAAAAAAAATGCTACTTACATGGTGTTCTTATCTCAACAAGGGTATTCCTTTGTTATTTGCAACAAATACACGTGAATTACACTACATGAAAATTAAGTTAATGCAACCCTAATAAAATGTTACATTAGGTCTTGAAAACGTTGTATTAGACCCAATGCAACCTTTTATTGAGAGCTGCATTAGAAGTAGTTGCATTAGACCTAATGTAACTTTTTTGTTAGATAATGCAACAGTTTTTTATTCTGTTGCATTTATTATTCAAATGCAACCTTTTTGACATGCAACCTTTTTACATTTTAATGTAACTTTTGTTCCTTTGAAATGCAACTTTTATTATAGTTTGGTTACAAAAATGTCACATTTTTAAGACGTAATGCAACCTTTGTTTACATCAAATGCAACATTTTTATAACTTAAGTTATGATAAATGCAACTCTTTTTATATTAAAATGTAACTTTATAACTTTATTATCTATTCACTTCAATTGCTATTAATTAATATACATTTGATTATAATTGCACCAACAAAATAATAACATATGTATCATTAATAAGTATATAGTGTACTTTAGTATACTTTTCCAAACTCAAATAACAACAAAGTTAACATAAAATGTTAAATACAGTTGTAAAAAGTAATGAAAACATTTATCTACTCTAGTTAAAAACTCTCGATCTTCAACTAGGAGCTGTTTTAAAACCTTTAGGAACATAACTTTCAAGTTTCTCGTTGGTTGTCTATATTATTTTGCATAGCTTCAAACCCGGCTCTTTTTCTTTCATGGTCCTCTTTAATCTCTTTACGCATTTTCAGCAACTAGTTATTCTCAACACTTCCATCCTCTGTAGATAGAGCTTGTCATGGAGAAATACCTATAACAACTCTAATGCATTAGACCTATGAGATGTTCCCAACAAACACAATTGACATTGAATGCGACAACTAAAACTAAAAACTTAACTAAAAAGAGAACATTATAAATTTAATGGATACAAAAATAGAACACTTAAGTCATACATAAATAAGTGGGAAGTTGTTGCTTAAGTATGAACAAACTAATAGACACATGCTTAAAGGAGAATAACAAATACAAGAACAAAAAAAGTATCAAACCTTGGAGGCATTTTAGTAGAAAATCTCTGTATGGAAGAAAGCAACAACCTGAATGAAACATACATGATTTAATACATTACTACTAGGGAAACGAACATGTTATAACCGATTCTCAAACATTCAAAACCAACAACAATCACAGTTCATTGATATAAATAATAACTATAATGAACGCACACATAAATATACATGACAATACCTCTTATTGTTGGCACCATGGAGGCTTCCTGAGCACAACAAACACTGCATATGTGATATATCAACAGAGCTAAAAAACTACTCCATCTAGCAACACAAGTAAATGTATATGCAAGTCTTATTGCTTTGTTATAAACAAAAGGAACTACAAAATCCATTGAAATAACAATGGTGAGAATGCTTGAAGCTATCTATAGGAGTGACAAAAGCTAAAAATGTCACATATATTTGAGTTATGTCTGTGGCACCAACACGTGAACCCATATCCATTTGCCTGTTTCTTCACCAAAAGCCACTGAAAGAGACTTATCAAATTTGCATGACATACAAAAATTGAATCATTAAGATTTGTATTAAAACAATATACTCTTATGACAATACAAACCTATTGTACCTGAAGCCCCATTTTTATGTCTCTTATTCCTGTTCAGTTATACATGAATTTGGATCATCTAGTGGTTGTATCAAAATACCATATCATAAACTGCAAATATATGTTCAACTTTTGTCCTTAGTAGTAAGGATCAATGTACAGAGGCTTGAAACATGATGTTGCCAAAAGAACAAACTAGCATCACCTGAGAAACAATATTCACAACATATCACCGGTATTCAACCATTGCTCCGGTCGGCCTTGTAGCCCATATGAAGAGCCTTGAGACTCGTCGAGAGATGGTAAAAGGTCGACATTTATCATCCTTGAAACATAAATACGGATCGATTTAGGGAACATGAGGGGTGCCGATTTAGGTTAAAGATGAAAGAGGAAAACCAAAATTTGAACGGTTAATTTGTGTGGAGGGTACCAGCGAAACTTGGTTTATAGACTTTGATGATGAAAATTCAAAATTATAGCTAAAAATGAATTATAAATTTACACTTGTATAGGTTGAATTTTTATAATTCACTAAAACTTGGTTTTCTAAAATTTTAATCAATACTCATATAGATTAATTCACTGAAACTAGTTTTCTAAAATTTTAACCCAAAAACCATTCTCACAAAAGTTCTCGTTTTTAAAAAAATTTCAATGAAAAAGATTCATTAAAGAAATTGTAACTTTTTAATAAAAACGTTGCAATTTTCAATTAAATTTGTAACTTTTTGAGAAAAGGGTTGCACCAAATATTCTAATGCAACCTTTATATTTAACATAGTTGCTTTAGAATCAAATGCAACTTATACCGAAAAGATTGCGTTCAAAATGTTGCATTAGGCTTATTTTGTAGTAGTAATTAGTTGTCCATCTTCGGTCGTGTAAAACAATTATACCTACGAAACAAAATCTCACTCTACGATAGTAGATATGTGAAAAGTAGCATTACGAAAGTAGCACCATGTAAGTATCATCATGTAAAGTAGCACACTTTTATACGAAATGCATTGTGTAATTATATATAAAGTAACACTAGCACTATGTAAATTATCACTGTGTATAAGTATGTAAAGTAGCAATGTGAATAATATGTAAAGTAGCACTAGCACTATGTAAATTAAACTATGTATAATGTGTAAGTAACACCAAATATGAAAGTAGCATCATGTAAAAGAAAAAATATCAAAAAAAAACTTTAAAAGAAGAAAGGAATATTATACTCATATAAAAGCTAAAAGATAATTGATATGTTGTTATATTTGAAAAAAAACAATAAAGTATAAATAACTATTTTAATTTTAGAAAGTGAGTAGAATTAGTATTTTTCAAGTCAAAAATAAAACTAATCTTAAATTGGTAACTGCCTATTTATAAGGAAACGTTGATCTGATCTAAATAGCACAAATGATGAATTTACCATTTTTCTGTCACACCCTCAAATTCCGGGTCTGGAATCTATCACGGAGGGGTGAGCAAACAGGATCGAACACAGTAGTTACACATGAGATGCAGTTATCTATATGATAAGTTTTAGATAATCAATCCATTATTATTCAGAGCATTAGATATTATACGCAGCGGAAATAAATATATATATATTGTTTCTTAACAATACTTCTAATCATGTCTTGTTAATAACCAATATGTATCTGGAGCTCTTATATGATCCTACGTGCTCGTCCAAAAGCTCCTAATAGATACCTGAGAATACATGTAAATCAAGTGTCAACACAGGGTTGGTGAGTTCATAGGTAAGTAAAACATAGTGATAAATCATCAATTATCATCAAATAGGATTTACTGAAAAAGTGTGAGTTTAATTTTACTCACCGGTATATGAATAGCCTGTCGGAACCCTTTTTAATAAGGTGAACCCGCTATCCCACATACCTACTAAGTACAAGCCCAACAAATCCTTCACAATAAATTTGTCCATGTCACTTAGTTTATTATTTCTATGTACAAGTCCAACAGATCCTTCACATAGGATTTGTCCATGTATCATAGTTTAATTTTTTTCTTTTTCCTTTTTATGTGTGTATTATGCTAGTTTTAGTAATTCAAATCAGAGGGTGCGAATCCTCTCTTTACATTTATCCTCATATGGGTGGTAAGTGGAACTATAATGGCAAAACTTATATAGCGCAACAATCTGCCTTCCCACAGAATAGTCATCCCGAATGACAGCGAGATCTTTGTGCATCTGATAAGGACCACATGTCCAAACCTTTGTGGGGGTTAGTGACTCCCCGATAGTACTATCCAAAAGATCCCTGCCTTGTTTATAGCCCAGTTTACACAGAAGGATTTCATAATAACCATATGTAATCATAAATGTGATCAAATTATTATTTAACATAATACACAAAAATAATTTGTAATTTCAATTACAACATGTATTCCAGCCCCAAAATATTTAAATGATTAAAAAGGGGAATAGTTATGAACTCACCTCAGTCCTTGTGTGGTGTTGACAACCTAGTAAATTCCTGCTAAGGAATTATAATTCACATAAGCAAACAAATACAAATCCATAACCTAAATAAGTTAGATCTTGAACCTGGCGTTCAATTGATCTAAGGTTTGGTTCTCGGGGATTTGTTTTAAACATATAATTAAATCATTTAGTTATTTTGTCTTAATAACTAAAGATTTATATTTCATAAAATTTGATTAGTTTAATAATGATTTTAACATATCATTATATTCTAAATAAATTATAAACATTATATAACTATGTAAATTTATATTTAATTTTGTAAGATTTTATAAATATTTAAATTTATAAAATCTAATTTGCATTTATGTTATCAAGATTAATCCATAAATAATATAATATCCATTAATAATTTGATAATTTAATTTATTATTAAAAATCCATTTTTATATGGATAATAATTTATAACACATGTAATAATTATTTACATAAATAATTAAGGTTTTCAAATAATTAAATTTCCACATTTATTATGACTTATCCTTAATTATAAATAATATGGTGTCCAATTAATGGATTAATACTTTAAATTATCATTTAAAGTCTATTTTTATAAAATGGTTATTTATAATATTTTTAAATATTATTTTATAAATTTTATTTAAGGTGTTTTTAAATAAATAATTTACAGAAAATTACTTAAAGGCTTTTAAAATAGGAGAAGTTTTTAAAACTATTTTTATAATTTTTGGTAATTTTTGTATATTTTTAAGAGGTCAAGAAGGGCATTAAAAAAATAAGGGGAGGTGCACGGGTTCGAACCCGTGACCTCTCGGATGGGGAACATGCGTTTAACCAGTGAACCAAAGGCATATAGCCGCACAAGGATCCGGTTCCAATTAGTGTTAAGCACAACCAATTGGATAATCCAAATCCAAGAACCCTAATTCTCAGATCGATCAAATTAAACATCGATTTGCAAATGTTAATGAAATTAAGCATAGGGCTTTCAATCCCTACATGAAATCGAGCATGTAGATAGTTTTAATTACCTGTTTTGAAGCTCGATGCGCGATGTTCGACTAGTTGCAGGTCCGCGACTTAGGAGTGTTTAATTGTGATGTGTTTGTGTGTTTTTAGCTCAAATGAAACTCGACGGACGGTTTTAAAGGCTCAAACGATCGTTATCGTGTATTCACTTTTTATTATTAATTGGTTTTAGTGGCCGATTAGGTGGGTGTCGGCCGAAATAATTCGGTTGAGTGGTAATCGTACCTAATCCACCCGATTATTCATATTGTAGTGACCCATTAGCTCGAATCAATCATGCAAAGGTGTCGGTAGCTTTTGATTTAATTAAAACCGTGTATATTTGGCGTTTAGAGGTCGCCGGAAGGTCACCGGCGGTCGGCCGGAGGGCCGCCTGAAAAACGCGAGAGAGGAGAGAGAAAGCGGTTGGAATTTTGAATATTTATACATTTGGTCCCTGTGGTTTCGAATGTTATTATTTCATGTATTTAAGTTTCTTTTAAAGTTCCGAAAATGACACAAACACCCCCTGGACTTTATTATTCTTATTATTATTTCAAAATTTAATAAACTTTTATAAAGTACTATTATTATTATTATTATTATTTTTATTATTACTATCATTATTATTTTAATAATAATATTATTATTATTATCATTGTCATTATTTTTATTATTATTAATACTATTATTAAATAATAATAAAAATTTAAAAATAAATTGTAAATTCACATAAAATTTATATTAAATCACGAAAAATTTCGGGTTGTCACATTTCTTATTAATTAATAGACTAATTGATGATTAATGAGTTATCACTTATCACAATCCTCCATTTAACTAATCAATAGTACAGGTTAATTCTTACGCTTTTAGATAGCATAGAGTTTGTATTGAATCCTTCCTATGAGTTTTGTGGGTGGAAGGTATCTACATCCATTTAAATATGTGTTTCTCGCTTCAATGTAGGTGAGTTGGACACACTATTATTACCGGTTAGGCGCACAACTGTAAGCGTGTACGGTAGCTACTTCCAAGATCAAAGTTCATAGTTAATCTGATCTGGAAATTGGACACATAATATATAGTAATGGCTTGAACACGTCTTTGCAATCAAATTCATTATTATAAACAAATCAGACCTATAAAATTAATCACGCGGGTTTAATAGTTAGGCATACTATTGTAAATGAGTTAGATATATTGTTTGTAACTTGTCTAGATGCTGCAAAGAGCTCCCGCGTTTTCGCAGGGTCCAGGGAGGGTCCGTCCCATTTAAGGAAAGATGTACGCGGTCTTTCCCCCACATTTTGTCTAGATGCATTATTGCTATAACAAATTTAGACACATCCTTGTAATAAACAACACAATAAATATCTTAAAAAAAGTATTTTTTTCCCTAATAAATATATATCTATAGTGAGTCCTAGGGGTGTAAACGAGCCGAGCCGAGCCCGAGCTCGCTAAGGCTCGAGCTCGGCTCGTTTTGGTTTTAGGAAGCTCGAGCTCGAGCTCGGCTCGTTTATAGTTTTATTTATAAAGCTCGAGCTCGACTCGTTAGAAAATTTTCAAGCTCGAGCTCGGCTCGAGCTCGACTAGTTTATTGTTAAATTATTAAATTTATATTTTTTATAATTACTTTTATAATTATTTATAAGCATAATTTTTATATATAACACAATATATATTATTTAACTATTTTTTTATCACAATAATATATTTAATGATATAATTTATGTAAATATGTATTTATATATTTAATATGTAAGTAAAAAATACATATATACAAAAAGCTCGTTTAGGCTCGCGAGCCAGCTCGAGCTCGATATCCTGAAGCTCGAGCTCGAGCTCGTTTAGTAAATGAGCAATAATTTGAGCTCGAGCTCGGGCTCGAGCTCGTTTAAGCTCAACTCGATTCGAGCTTTTTTCGAGCCGATCCCGAGTAGCTTGCGAGCCGGCATGGCTCGTTTACACCCCTAATCTATACTATATTAATATACATATGAGAAGGGCAATAATGTCTTTTCACTTAAAACTCTTAAAATTAAGATATGTATAATTTTTGAAGCATATTGTACAAACTTGAAGCATAAATGGAGATCTGAGGATGATTCAAAATTTTAAAAACAGTCTTTGCACTCTTAACAAAACTTAGCCCTAATATTGATCCCTAACATGGAAACATTTTCAAAATCAAAAAAGACTTGAGAGAGACGGATATAAGAACGACAACCTTCTCCGACAACCACCGTTTTGGCGGCACAGCCGCACCCCTAGCTACATGACAAGGCAGGACTTGGCTGTAGTGGTTTCCGGCGATGGTGGCCCGCTATAATTAGAAGACGACGATAATGACTTAAAGTAGTGATATGACGCTCTGTTTATCCAGCGGCTAGGGTTTTGTCGTGGATAGCAGCGGTGGTGGCTAGAGTTCCACCATGGGCAGTGGTGGTAGCAGGTTTTTGTGGCCAACACCAACAGTAGAGGACCGTGGGAAAAGACAAGGCTGGCGACCATAATGGTGATACCTTACACCGGAGGCAACAATCGGTTTTCAGGCGTGCCTTTGACAAGCTTTTAGCCGAACTTGTTTTCCTTTGTGTGGTTCTCTTGTTTAGATCTACTATCATCCAAGTGAGTGTGTAAAATTAAACCATTGATTTTTTATATTAATTCGAGTTACATTAGTTTAAAAAATATATACACCATTAGTCCACTAGGGCCAAATTTCATTCAATTTGTTCAATTGCGAATTTAAACTATTTGTGGTTAAAATCTTATAACCTACTATTCAATTAACCTAAATATGCACTACACATGTCAGATATTTGTTCAAGAGTATCCACGGTTTGTGTTTCTAGGTTTGTTTTTAATATGCAGCTGAGACAGGTAACATACGGCAAATAAAAAACGAGTTGTAGCTATGAAACATGGAAATTGTTAATTTTAAGGATATAATGTATGTATTACTGGGACTCGAGTTTTTAGCCAATGCTTGGAGGGTGAAACAAACCCAACCCCCTTTGTAGAGACTAAAACAAAAGTTTGTGTTTGTATATAGGGTGACTATAAAAATATAAATTGGGTGTTGCAAAGCCTTATTTTCATTTCTTTTGTATGGATTTTTATGATTGTGATCATATTGCGAAACGTGTTTGTTGTTATGACCTGTCCACTGAGTGTTATATATGAGATTTCATACTAATTGATATGTTTGAATGCTTTTTGGAAGCTGGTAGCTTACAATACAGGATATGTTTTAAAACAATTTATATGATTGTTAATGTGCAACAACCAATTCATATAATAACAGAAGTGGTTAATGTGCTTGAAAAATGGTTCGGTTGAAATTCGAGTTCTGAAATTGTAAAACCTCTACAAATATAAACATGAATAATAACACATTGTAATCCAAATATTTAGTCCCTACAAATTGCTCTGATACCAATTGTAAAACCTCTGAAATCTCCCAGAAATCAATAACACACGATCTCAATCACGTGAATGCGGAATATAAACATGATTGGATAGAAGAGAAGATTGAATTGAACACAAAATGCTTCTTTGATTGAAATAAACAACCTATGAAAGGTCTTGTGCTATTTTCGCACAGTACAGAATGATAAATGATCGAAAAGCTTTATTCCGAACTATAACACCTTTTTCATCCGTCTTGTTTCGAAAAATCCACTTTGTTCCAATCGGAAGCTTATCCTTTGGAAGTTCAACAAGATGCCAAACATTGAGCTTCTTGAATTGCATCAACTCATCTTGCATTGCTTCTATCCAGCTATTTTCTTTGAGTGCCATTTCCACATTCTTGGGCACTATTTATGATAGAAAGCAAGCATACAGACATGTGTTGATTGTCCCTGATCGACTTCTGGTAATTACACCTTCGTGCAACGGACCAATGATTGCTTCAGTTGGATGAGTTTTATGTATTCTTAATTGAGGAATCTCATCTGCAGCCATTCCATCTTCCAAATTGGTAATATGTTCAACATTATCAATAACCTCTTCAGAATGTTGAGATTGATACACAATAGTTTCTTCAAGTGTGTCATCTGAAATAGGAGTGTCAGAAGCAGTAGACACATTTGGAGATTCTTTATATGGAACTTGAATGATTTCTATCGGTGTATGTATAGTTTCTGAAGAAGATGAAGATAATGGAGAACTCAACGATTCTTCCAGCTCCTGAGTAGGAATTTGTTCTGAAAGAACATCTAATGACTCAGAACAGGCAGATACTGGTACAGAAGCTGTAGGAATATCTTTGGATGATGAAGCAATAGCAGAATCATCAGATATCAAAGATGGAAGTTCTTCAATTATTTTGTTTTCCAAGGAGATTGCTTGAGAAATAGAATCTGCAGATGAAGGCTTAGAAATTTTAAAATTTATGAATAAAGATTCATAATCATAAACCCATGAAGGAGCTGATCCTGCATCAGCTATGTTAAGCTCGTGCCAATCAATGTTAAATGACTCGATTATTTGTCTAGTTCTTTTATTATAAACACGATATGCAACTTTATTGGCAGCATATCCCACAAATTAACATTCATCAGCCTTTTCAGAAAATTTTGAACTAGATCAGTTGTATGCAACAAAGTGCAACAACAACCAAAGGCTTTAAAATATTTAACTTTGGGTTTGTGTTTATAAAATAGTTCATAAGGAGTCTTATTTAATCTTTTGTTGGTTAAAGCACGATTCTGAACATAACATGCAGTATTTACTGCTTCGGCCCAAAAGAACAAAGGTAATTTGGCAGCAGATATCATCGTTCTAGCAGCTTCAATCAATGTTCTATTCCTTCTTTCTGCAACTCCATTCTGTTGTGGAGTGCCAGCAGCACTGAATTGTCTGGCAATTCCCTTGGATTCACAAAACTCATTCAGAGTTTGATTGCAAAACTCTGTCCCATTGTCACTTCTGATGCATTTTACCTTTTTCTCTGTCTGATTCTCCACCAAAGTAATGAACTTGATCAAAAGGTGTGGAGTTTCATCCTTAGATGCTAAGAAAAACACCCAAGTAAATCTAGAAAAGTCATCAGTAACAACCAGACAGTAAGATCTTCGACCCAAACTTAAAACACTTACTGGACCAAAAGATCCATGTGTAAGAGTTGTAAGATTGATTCGACTGAGTTGTGTGCAACTGGTTTGTGAGAAAGTTTATGTTGTTTACCCTTTGAACATGACAAACAATGTTCATTTAATTGAAATTCTTTTTCAGGTAAACCAATAACATGATTTCCAATTAATCATGAATATTCATATATTTGGATTACAATATCGTTTTAATGCGAAAGTTAAAGAATACTAGATCGACAACATGCATGGAACAATATGCATATGACAACATACATGCATGCGAAAGTTGGAAAGAATAGTGGAGCTACAAGTCGCATACATGCATGCGAAAGTTAGAACTGCATGTCTACACATGCAATGCGACAACATGCAACTGGAGGATACACATTACATGCATGCGAAAGATGCATGCATACAACTTGCATGCGAAAAGTCAGCAAGTATATATATGCATGTGTGTGCGTGCAAATGGGGGTGTGCATATTATTCTCAATTCCACCGAGAGTTCATATTATATTTTCTAGTTTTCGCTCATGTTGAGCAGATCACATGTGTGTGATTTTCACCTTCGGGTGAGATCGATCTAGTATCGATTTTCATTGTAATCTTTCGACAATATACGTTTGATTTACAATGATTTTGTGCTGAATGTGTGTTCTCTCGGTTGATACAATTCAAACCGCGCACCCGTCTTCGCGTATTATCAAGTGCAACAATCTAACGAAGTGAGATCGATCGATTTTCAGGACTTTACACAGCCAATTGTTGAGCTTGCATATTAAAAAAAACAATACAGAAGTGGTTAATGTGCAACAACAAATTCATATAACCGTGTAATTGTAAGGTGTAATTGTAAGTTCACAAGAAATCAATGGGACCCCATAGTCCCATGGGACCAGTGTCATATGATGCCAGTGAAAACAATTTATATGTATTTTTGGTATCTGCAAATGAAATGAAGTTTTATATATTTAGATAATAACACCTATAAAATCATGTCACATGGGATGTCTAAGACAATATTGTTTAAAAATCCGTCCCGAAGATTTTTATGTCTAAGATGAGCTCTCCTAGAAAGAAAAGCAGTCTTAACACGTTCTACAATTAGAAAATGATCAAAGGGGTTAAAAGTCATTGTATTTAGGGTAGTCAAACCTTTTGTTTTTTATGTTTCTGAATCACAGTTGTTTTAAATGTTCTAGCCTACTTGGCTCAGTCCATCACTATTTCATATTGATAAAATGACTTTTCTTATTTCTTATTGTTTTTCAGGGTGCCCATCTTGCGATAGACTATACACATGCTGCACTAAAGTACATTACTCTGGCATTATCTGGTCATATGAATACTATAATGGCAAAACACAGGGTTAGTTTATATTTTAAAATTTTAAGTTAAGTAATATTTTCTTTCATTCATTTGTTTTTAACAACCTATTTCATACAGATGCAAATATGTTTGTTTTTCATGATGTTGAGCAATTGGACCTTTTTCTTAATCGAGCTTGAATCCCCTATAAAGTGCATGATAGTGTTTGGATGTTTATCATATGTTTAGGATATGATCATTTATTGCTTCAAGACAAAGAAGAGCTCCCAGTTGAATGTCGTCTTCCCGATGCAACTCAGGGTTAATGAATTTGGATGTTCATCATATGTTTAGGATCGTCGTAACTGAAGTCATGTAATTATTTGTATATACTTCAGGTAGGTATTTGGTTTTACCTATGTCAGTAATTGCAGGTATGTGTTCTATTTTATTTTCTTAACTATGGCCACTTCCGCTGTGAATTGTTTAAATCCATCATGCTTAACCTTTTAGCCAGTTCTATGCCCGTCCATTAACAACCTTCATTAGACTGTTCTATGCCATAAAATAATAAGAATCTGTTATGCCCTGTGATGTGCAAGCATACTCCATATGGTACATGTATAGATTTACACTCTATCAGTAAATTGGAAGGTATACTTAATTATGACTTTCTTATGTTCATAATATTTGTAATGGACAAAGATTAAACTTTAACTACAGTCCTACTCCTCTATGTTGTGTGAAAATATATTCCTTCAATCGACCAACCTTAATAATACATGAACGTAAGATTGATCCTAGAAAGTTGTGTGAAGTTTTATCTACTTTTTGCGTAACATGAATCATCAAGGTTCTGAGTACTTTAGAAGGGTTGGCAGTTATATTTCACTTCAGAAACTTTATGACTCATTTTTTTCAGATGGTAGAACGAGAAAATATGTAAGGTTAAATGTGGTAGAATTCAATGCTTAGAAGAAGGTTTACTCCTTTTATTTACCATTATCTATCTATTAAGCTACTAGCATATTAGAAATGTTACTTTTACATTGTACTCAATTAAGTATAATGCTAAGATCCTTATGTTGTTGGTAGCTAGGAGTGCAATACGACGCCCAGATCCCTTACAGCAATTATGTATATGACAATGCAGGCTCCTCCATCAACATTTCTATAGGTTTGCTCCCATTTTACACTTCTTTTACGTACACAAGTACTTCATTATAACCATTATCGTATAAAGTATCATGTCCGTGTTTTTTCTTTTCTATATTTATATAGTTATCGGTTTCATACATGTTAGTGTGTTAATCAGCTATGTGGAATAAAACAATGATCAAGTGTAAGGCCCTGTTCCCGGACACCTCATAGTTGGTCATTCACAGCATAAAACATTACATGTTATAAATTTAAGCAGCGGAATTAATTTAACAAAAACCATTCGTTTCATTATAAACACTGTTGTTAAGCAATACATTGTAGTTCATGAGTCACAAAATGATTAGTTGAATGAATTACAAAACAACAATATTGTCAAAACACGAATGGATGTCAGTCTTGCCCTGCCGAGTAGCCATCCCCACATGCCATCCTCAGCAACAAATTACCTACCAACTTGAAAATACATAAAAGTTAGCGTTGCTGAGTGAGTTCTAGTTTTTATAAATAAAATATCTTACTTTTCATTTCAAACCATTCATTTCTTTCGTAAGTGATCACACACCGTACGTACACATAGGTAATATTATTATTATCTTCATCATTGTTCAATTCATACTTTTACCATTATTCTTCCAGTCTTTTGCAACACAAAGTCGCTCACCCATTAGCAATCTCAAGGATTGCAAGACTTTCGGTCTTTTGCGACACCGAGTCACTCACCCATTAGCAATCTCACGGATTGCAAGTCTGTCGGTCTTTTGCAACACAAAGTTGCTCACCCCATTATCAATCTCAAAGATTGACCCTGTGTGCATCCTTCGGGGTAGCTAACCTGCATCACAGTTAAGCTAACGACAACAAGGCCGTGCACCTCTTTACATTTGCTTGCAAGACTTTCGTTCATTCGTTTACATTCCACTTTTCTTTATCATTAATCTTTCACTTTGATAATAATTCCCTTCTTGATCATGATCATACCACGTAGAGTCACACAATAATAATATCAATAATATTATTAATAACCATGTTAACCTAATGATAATAATAATAATAATAATAATAGTCATAATGACAATCAAGCAATATTGTGCATTAATTAATCCCTGGCCAACATCGGTCTAAAACCATAAATGCACAGACTCCCATAAAAATTCTGCATTTAATTCTAAGTGTTGGGCGTATGAGGACTATTTGGGCGTACGAGCCCTGTCTGGGCGTATGAGCACTGTTGGGGCTCATCACCCCAATACTTAGGGAGTTTTTAGCAGAAACCTAGGCACATGAGCTACTGTTCAGGCACATCATCTTACACTTGGTTTTTCTAAGGAATTTTATAAGCGTAGGAGCACTGTTTAGGCACATTATCATATACTTAGTTTTCTAAGTCATAATTTCAGGCGCATAACCACTGTTGGGGCACATCACTGTCCAGGCGCATGAGCTCTGTCTGGGTGCATGAGCACTGTTGGGGCTCATCAGTAACACTTAAAATTTCTAAGGCAATATTTAGGCACATGAGCCTTGTATAGGCGTATTAGCAACCTGCTCAACATGTTTCGAAGTTGTTTTCAGTCCCAAACATCATATTACCTGGTTCTAAACATACACATACTATACTAAGCATGAACTTAACGTAACCATAACGTATATTCGCCCAAAACATACCCCACCCACATACATATGCACATAAACATACGGGTAATATACCCGATCTCATAAAAACATACATACATGTATTTCCAGCCCCAAAATTATATAAAACATGTAAAAAGGGGGATCTAGAAACTCACCATAGTTGTTTTCGGTTTGCTACCCTTCCTTGAACTTCCCAGTCGTTTCTAACACATAAAACACACACACATATACCACCGAACACACAAGCACATTTATAAGCACGTAAACGGGTCTAGAATCATCTAAAGTATCAGAAATTCGAGAATTCTTACCAAAAACTTCAAACTTCTTGTTTTCTTCTAAAATTCCCGAGAATTTTCCGCTCTTTCCTCTTTCTCTCTCTAAATATCCGAATGAAAGTGTTGTGCAGAACAATGGGCGGCCATACCACCTTTTTGTACAAAATAAATATAAACTTTGTACTTTCGACACTTTTAACCCTTCCACTTTAAGTTGACTTTCATTTCCTTCTTTTTCTCTCTTTTATTCTTTTATTTCCTTCAAAACAATACGGGTGTTACAAGTCCACCCCCCTTATATAGGTTTCGTCCCCGAAACCTGTTATTCCTCAAACAGATGAGGGTAATGCTGCCTCATCTCTTCCTCAGTCTCCCATGTGGATTCGGATCCCTTCTTGTGCTTTCACTGTACAAGCACAAGAGGAACCACTTTATTTCTTAACCTATTCTCCTTACGATCAATGATTGCCACTGGTTGTTCTACGTAGTTGAGCCGTTCATCCATCTCGATATCCTCCAGTGGTACAACCATGTCCTCATCAGCCAAGCACTTTCTCAGATGAGATACATGGAACGTGGGATGAATTCCACTTAACTCATCTGGCAATTCGAGTCGATAGGCCACCTCTCTTACTCGCGCGATGATTCGGAAAGGTCCTATATATCTCGGGCTTAACTTACCTCGTTTCCTGAATCGGATAATTCCTTTCCAAGGTGACACCTTCAACATGACTCGGTCGCCAATCTTGAACTCAACGGTCTACGCCGCCTATCGGCATACGACTTTTATCTATCTTTCGCCGCCTTCATGAAGGCTTTGATCTTTTCCAACTTCTCAGTCGTAGCTTTGTGACGCACTAAACCCGACAGGGCACCGGAGGCACGTTACGCAGTTGGATTAATATGTTAAACATAAATCAGAGATTTCTACTTACAGCGGAAGACTTAAACAACATTATATATTAACCCAACTTTTTAAAACATTTTACATATAATTGTATTTAATTATACATTGCCCTATTTACAGTATTAACAGGTCCTATATCCTATGCCAGCAACTACTCCGGGATAACATCCTCGTTCAGCTCATACTTGCTTTCCTCTATTATCAGAGGACCCTTCCTTACCTAACACACACAACATACTCAAAACATCAGATAAACTGGTGAGTTCTAAATTTTATTAAAACATTAACACCATCTTTACACACATAAGAGTTATATTTATATTGGCAATATTATAAATTCAACTTTTATCATTACTTTGTCCCACCGGACCTATCCCACCGAACGTCGGTTGCCCACATCTAGCAACTACCAGTTCCCCACATCCAGAAACGTCGGTTGCCCACATCCAGCAACTACCAGTTTCCCACATCCAGAAACGTCAGTTGCCCACATCCAGCAACTACCAGTTTCCCATACCCAGTAACTATCAGTTTCCCATATCCAGAAACTGAAGTTACTATCTCTCATCTAGTAGGATGCTAATTAATCATCTAGGGTCATCACCATAAGATGTTCACAAAGCTGAGTGATCGTCATCACTCCTATCAAACAGTACAGTTTATACCCCCAGGCATCTTACCCTAACTGGCCTGTTGAGATTTACATCACATTACCATTTCAAAAACATTTCTTTTACTTATTTCCAATATTATCACATTCATTTACACCCCACACATTCTTTCTTTTAACACTAGTTTTAGCACGTTTTCATTAATCATTACCCCCATCTGACCCATTGGAATCATTACCAACATGTAATGATTGACAATGTTCAGATGACCATCTTTTACACTCTACCTGACCCACTGAAATCATTACCATCACGTAATGATTAACAATGTTCAGGTAATCATTCATTACCCCCACTTTTCCCCCTAACAGCTTTACAAACTGTTAGAAACATATCAACATCACTATCACATTTCTGGTACTAAAACATCCAATTCATTTATCATTGTATGTGTGCTAGCCCGAATGTTAAAACCAAACATTTGAAAAGGGCTTAGAACTCACCTTATCAACTTCCTCACAACAGTCTATACAATCCACGTACACAAGGTAACTAGTCCTTCCTCTAATCAAGGTATATCTAAAGCAATAAACCTTGATTCAGTAAACTTATTCTCAAACAGGACCCTTATGCGATTGAACACTTGTGCGAATGAGCACCCATGCGACTGAACCTATGCGGATGAAACATGCGAATGAACCTTTAGCCGTACGACTAGCCACACATTCGCACGATTGTGCTCTCATTCGTACCCAGTGTTCACTCGTCTTCATTTGGCCTTCTAACTAGGCGACTGAGTTCCCAATCGCATGACTGAACCTCCATTCGCACTCAGTCGCACGACTAGACTCTCATTCGTACGACTGAGGCATGCGATTGAGCCCATTCGTCTGAAACGGATCAGCAGCTGTGTTCTTGACGTTTTTTATCCAAACTCCCTCAAAATTTTGAGTTTTAACCATCCAAATCATGTCATATTCAAAACAGATCATATACACATCATTTACAATGGTTTCGGACCATTATTTCATCAAAACTACCCAAAACTTGGATCCGAATTCCTGGATTTTAATTTAGAAATGAACTAGACCAATTCAAGGATTTAAAACACGTTGTTTGATCAAATTCAACCATTTACACAGCTTATAACATCCCTGGATTGATCCGTAATATTCAAAACTTACCAAAACGGAGTTTAGCCTAGTCGATTGGCAAGAACAGGGGTGTTTGGGTGTAAAGAGAACAGGGGAATGAAGTAGATGCAGATAGAAATCTGCTTTTCATCTCCTTTCACCGCCGTACTTATTCACATGTGCAACATAACCGCCCTACACCCAGTCGCACGACTGAACCATTCGCATGACTGAATTGTGCGACTGAAGCTCATACGCCTACTATTCGTACGACTGAGTCTCAATCGCACGTAAGGAGTGCGACTGAAGTTCATTCGCATATAGGTCATGCGAATGGTTCAGTCGTGCGACTGGGTGTAGGGCGGTTATGTTGCACATGTGAATAAGTAAGGCGGTGAAAGGAGATGAAAAGCAGATTTCTATCTGCATCTACTTCATTCCCCTGTTCTCTTTACATCCAAACACCCCTGTTCTTGCCAATCGACTAGGCTAAACTCCGTTTTGGTAAGTTTTGAATATTACGGATCAATCCAGGGATGTTATAAGCTGTGTAAATGGTTTAATTTGATCCAACAACGTGTTTTAAATCCTTGAATTGGTCTGGTTCATTTCTAAATTAAAATCCGTCCAAGTTTTTGGGTAGTTTTGATGAAATAATAGTCTGAAACCATTGTAAATGATGTGGATATGATCTGTTTTGAATATGATATGATTTGGATGGTTAAAATTTTGAGGGAGTTTGGATCAAAAACGTCAAGAACACATCTGCTGATCCGTTTCAGACGAATGGGCTCAATCGCATGCCTCAGTCGTACGAATGAGAGTCTAGTCGTGTGACTGAGTGCGAATGGAGGTTCAGTCGTACGATTAGGAACCCAGTCGCCTGGTTAGAAGGCCAAATGAAGACGAGTGAACTGGGTATGAATAAGAGGAGCACAATCGTGCGAATGAGTGGCTAGTCGTACGGCTAAAGGTTCATTCGCATGGTTCATCCGCATAGGTTCAGTCGCATGGGTGCTCATTCGCACAAGTGTTCAATCGCATGAGGGTCCTGTTTGAGAATAAGTTTACTGAATCAAGGTTTATTGCTTTAGATATACCTTGATTAGTGAGATTCATAGGTTTATATAACAAAAGTTATTTTGTTAATGTATTAGTTACAACCAAACCTGCACAAACATAATCATACTGTCACGAAATAATTCACAAAATCAAGTAATATTGCATCTTAACCCTCATTCCGGTTAGATACAGGCAAATAGTAACTAACCCTCATTCGGTTGATACTAATTCTCCTAAGTAGCGCTACTAATATTACCAGACGGTTCCTCATTCGAACTAATGGTTGTATCACAAATGCCAGTAAGTTAACTCAAGTAAAAATAATACATCAACCATAAATGTATGCTTTTTCCCCCAAAACTTTACTGAATATCAAAACGGTTGGAAAATGAGGCTATGAACTCACCGTATCTTCCCACTTGAACCTAATAAAACAGTTCACAGTGTTAGATAATACTTCAATATTTTCCTGGTTTTCATTGACTGTAAAAGATAAATGGATTTTTGTAGAGAAACACTTTCGGGCCTCAAAAATTCCCTTTTTAATTGTTTCTATATAATAATGGTATCTTACTTTATAAGTTACAAAAATAACTCAAAATAGCTCCTGACTTCTAAAATCTACCAAAATATTACAGAAACTTGTTTAATTCATTTAGAGTCTCCTGTAATTTTTATAGTATTTATCTCCCAACAGATTATTTATTATAAAGTCCACAAAATCTCAAAATTCATAAATATTAGCTACTGAAGTTAATAAATTCTTATATTTTTACAGTCAACTTCAAATATTATATATAACAACATATAATTAAATCACAGTCCCAATCCAGTCAGAATAATTTCTATAATTTTCATAATAATCCCAATATTCATCAAAATATCCAATATTGTCCCATAAGTCCTCATAAATCCATAGAATTCCTTCCAACAGTCCAATAGCATAATATAATTTTTATAGAGTCCAGTTATTAACAGATTATTTTCTGTGAATTTCCTAAAGTTCTCATAAATAGTTAAAAATAGTTTCTGTTTATGAAAAATTCCAATATTTTTACAAAATACTTCTTATATATAACCAAATATCTTATATTTATTCCATAGTTCAAATAGTAATATAACAATTTCTGTAATTTTCTTAATAATCATGATATTTAGAAAAAATAGTTATACTATTCCATAATTCATGAAAATTATATATTATGTACTAAGTGTTGTAGTACTTCTCCTGTGATTTTATCCAGATTTATTATGTCCTTTAATTATTTATTACGATTTATTTATTGCAGAATATACAAAAATTCGTATTAAATTATAATAAAGTATAAAATTCTGAAATAATTCCAAGGGCCTTTATACCTTAAAATAATCATTCTGAGATTTTATCATAATTTTACCAAATTTATTTATGTTTTTGACTTTTTCTTTTATTTTTCCATAATAAAATAATTTGTATAAATTATTTTGTTTATCAAAATTATACCAAGATCTCCAGTTTATTATTTTAGTATAAAAACAAAAATTTTCCATGTTTATTCCCACAATTGCTTTCATTAAACATTTGTTTGATTTTTCTTTAATTTTTATGTTATAAGTTTTATAAAAATTCAATTATATTTTGTAAAACACAAGTTCCTGGATTTTGGAACCTTGTTACTTATAATTTGTGATTCCAAGTCTCTCAAATGGGTTTTAGATGATTACATCCATCTATATACATATACATATCGATATGTATGTATATATATATGTTTTGTAACATATATGTAAATTAAACCTTTTATTACCTTTGGATGTTTTTGGATGATGTCTAAGCTTCCTAGAACTTGGAACACGGCTATGAATGATGATAGTTGTTGATGAGGATCGAATGGTTGGCGTCGGGTGTGGTTGTTGTTGATGTTTGTGGTGTGGTATCGTGGTGAGTGAAGCCGAGAGTGAGTGAGGATAGTAGAGGGTGGTGATACTTTGGTTGTAACCGTGGGAAAAGGGCAGAAGGTGGCTGGATATGGTAGCAATCGGGTGGGGTGGTGATGTGTGTTTATAGATGAACCGAGAGAGGAAGCAAGGAGCTTGGATGTTTTCGGTGATGATGATGGTTTGTTCTTTGAAAGAGGATGCAAAGTAGTGGTTTTGTGAGGTATGTGTTCCAGAATTCACGGTTTTAAAGTAATGGAAGAAGGGTGATTCATCATGGCAAGGTTGATAGGTGGCAAGCCCTCAAACCTCTTTACCCGAGAGGTTGCCACATCCATTGCCTTCATGGGAATCTAGTTAGGAGTCTAGGTTTCTTAGGTATTGACTTTGAATGTGAATGGGAGGTATCCAAGGAATTCTCCTTGGAATTGCCATATTCCTTGTGATGATGGATGTGTAGGTGGTTTTAAGGCAAAAACCCGAGGGATGAGGGGTGGTTTGGTGGGTTACCGAAGATGGTTTGGGGTGTTGATGGTTTGGTGTTCGAACAAGACAAAAGAACCGGGTCAAAGTTTGGGTGTATTGTTTGCAAAAGGTGGCCGATGGTGTTATGGTGATAGTTTGGGTGTTTTAGTTTTTAGTTTAATTGGTTTTGATTGTTTTTGGTTTGATTTGGTTAATGTTTTAATTGATTTATATATACATATGTATATATGCCCGTAAGTTATATATGTATGTGTGCCTGTAAACATAGGTGAGCTATATATATATACATATATATTAATTTTTGGCACATAAACATTCGTATATACTTAAACTATCAATATACATACATGCATGTAACATGCATACGTAAAACATACACATATATGCACATGCATACGTACATCTCATGCAAATATATATATATATATATATATATATATATATATATATATTCATGTAAATTTTCCTCAATACTATACGTGCATGTAAGCATACATACGAAAATATATACACATAACATTTTTATAATTAATAACAATCATATACCTATATAATTATAAAATTTTTTTTTAAGGTTGTTACATTCTCCCCCGTTACAAGAATTTCGTCCCGAAATTCAGTGGAGTATGCTTTAGATATTTAAATAAGTATTACCTCAAAATAGATGGGGGTACTTCTTTTTGATTTCATTTTCTCTTTCCCAGGTGTATTCTGGTCATCTTTTTGCATTCCACTTGACTTTTACTATAGGAATTTTACTTCTCCTTAATTTCTTTATTTCTTTTCCTACGATAGCTATTGGTTCTTCTACAAAATGTAATTTCTTATCAATTTGTATTTCTTGCATTGGCACAACCAGATTTTCATTGGTTAAGCATTTGTTGAGGTTGGACACATGAAAAGTGTTATGGACTTCACTTAATTCTTGTGGTAATTCCAACCTATATGCCACAGGACCAATTCTGTTAGTAATTTTAAATGGACCAATATACCTAGGATTTAACTTACTGGGTTTTCCGAATCTAAAGATTCCTTTGGACGGTGATATCTTTAGGTAAACCATGTCACCTACTTGAAATTCCAAGGGTTTTTCTTCGTTTATCTGCATAACTCTTTTGTCGATCACGTGCTGCCTTTAATCTGTTCTTGATGTCAGAAATTTTATCTGTAGTTTCCTGGATTAGTTCAGGACCTGTGAGCTGCTTTTCTCCTATTTCGTTCCAACATAATGGTGATCTACACTTTCTTCCGTATAGAGCTTCAAACGGAGCTACTCCTATACTAGAGTGGTAACCATTGTTGTATGAGAATTCTATTAGAGGTAGATGACTATCCCAACTTCCACCAAAATCTAGAGCACAAGCTCTTAACATATCTTCCAAAGTTTGTATAGTTCTTTCACTTTGTCCATCTGTCTATGGATGGTAAGCTGTACTGAGGTTCACTTGAGTTCCTAAGGCTTTTTGTTACACCCGAAAATTTTACGTTACAAAAACTTCGTTAGTCTCATTAAGTAATTAATAATAATAACAAAAATAATAATAATAATAATAATAACCTTTCAAACTTCAGAGGTTAGATTGTAAAACTAAAACAAACTTTGATTTACAATTGTTAACTACTACAAACCACAGGGACCATTTGTGAAAAATTACAAAACACCCAACCCCACCCCCACTTCTCCTTCCCGAATTCCCTCTCCATGTCTTCGGGCCACTACCAAATGCATGCTCTTTTGACACAAAAGTTGTGTCCCTACCACACAACAATTATTACATAAACACATTATATGCATACCCTCTTCTCCCAACTCCTCTGTGACACACTCTATAATCGTGGAACCCCTCACGGTTTCTCCATCCACATCACAGCCTTCTTCCTCGTGACCCTAGTTCCACCGCAAGAGCCCTGTCGTCCTTTCCCCCACTTACGAAAGCAAGCTCTCGACAGCACACCAGAAACCAACCCAACTCCTCTCTCGATCTCCTCTCGACTGTCTCTCCACCCGACAGCCTCTCCCGTTCTCGCAGCAGACCGATCGACCACTTTTCGACGTGCAACTCGTCTCCGCCAACCGGGGCTGCATCGAAACAACCCATACGGTATGTTCCTCGTTTGACTTATATGTTCGGACTCGGTATGGCTTCGGTTTCTACGATGCGTCGCGTACGGTTTGGGTTTCTTGTGTTCGGGTGCGTGTGATCATCATGGGTCATGTTTTGCATATGAATTCATGAATATTTTTTTTTACGTATGAACGCATACGTGCTTCTGCGGTATATATATGGATGTGTTTTTGATGATGTTTGTGTGTGTTTCCGTAGATGTGTAAGTATGTATACGTATGCTTCTGTGAATCATATATGTAAGTATATATATGTGTGTGCTTTTACAATATTAAGGTGTGTGTGTTTTGTAGCCCGTGAATATATATATATATGTATGCATGTGCAGCGTGAATATATATATGTATGCATGTGCAGTGTGAATATATATATATATATGTATGCATGTGCAGCCTGTGAATGTATATATGTATGTATAAGCTGCTGCGTATGTATATATATATATGCTCCTGTATGTATGAACGTTCTGGTGTATGATAGGCATATATATATATATATAATATCCTGTTTGTGTATGTATCTGCATATGTATAGAATCATATATATATATATATATATATATATATATATATATATATTTTTTCTGCGAGAATGTTCCTGTAAAGTAGATGTATTTTATATAGGTGCTACCCAAGTATGTATGATATGAATTTAAAATTATGCATATGAGATCATGGTGGGGTAGCATCTTGAGGCCTTCAGGTTAATGAAATTAAGTGTGTATATGTGCATGTTTGGGGATGGGTGAACATCGAAAACCGACATCGTAAACGAGTCACGAGACACGAAACCGTACAGTTATTATGTGTATAATTAATATTAATATTAAATATATATATATACTAAATGAAACACAGGTTAAATCGGAACTCTATTCCTTGTGCTATCATTTATTCGTTGCTGTGCATTCAAGGTGAGTTTACAGCCCCACTTTTACTTTATACTCTTTTTGGGGAGAGAAACATGTTGTTTTTATAAACCTTACATTACATTGGATTATTGTGATATTGCATATACTTGATACTATGGTGTATACTTGCCCAACGGACCGTTAATATGGACTTAACGAGGTAATTGTTAGTAGTACTACTGGGATTGACATACCCCACCCGGGCTAGTCGCGCTAGCACAACGTTCGTCAAACGGGTGAACGGTTAGCCTAATTACAAGTGTTGTGGTGGGACCACATCCGGGCCTGGTTTATTATTTTATTACATGTCAGTTCGGTCGCGCCTTCATACACATAGTGATCATTATGGACTAGCTACCCATTATATGCTTTATTTATAAATCCGGGGATTTCATTTATACTGACCGGACTAATAAATCCGGGGATTTCATTTATACTGACCGGACTAATAATCCGGGGATTTCATTTATACTGACCGGACTAATAAATCCGGGGATTTCATTATACTTATCGGATTACTAAATCCGGGAAATTACATACTGGACGGATTACATAATCCGGGAATTACATACTTGACGGATTACATAATCCGGGAATTACATACTTGACGGATTTCATAATTCGGGAACTTCATTACTGATAATTACTGTTTTCTGATAAACCTGTGAACTCACCAGTCTTGTACTGAGAATTTTTGCATGTTTTCTCTCAGGAAAATGATGTGGCACGTTTAGGAGCACAGCATCTACAGCATGTCATTCTGTATTCACCACAAATTGTTTTCAAGATTTAATTTGCATTTACTTTACATAAACTGGATTGGATACATGTTTGTGTGTTTCAAAACTATTGTTGAATGTTTCACTGTATTCGCTTCCGCACTACTTAAATACATTTGGTCTGTTTCCTTAAAAATTAAGCAACTTATATGATTTGTAATTATCGAGTCGTTTGGTGTAACTAATGCTTATCTGAGATCCTGGTTATGTCACACGCCTGACGGTAAAACCCCGTACGTGGAAAATGAGGGTGTGACAGATTGGTATCAGAGCATTAGTTATAGCGAACTAAAATGAATTTTGCATCTCATATGCATTGCATTTTAGACTATAGCTGGATTTGCATTAGTTACACACACATAGATTACTAGGCTATGCCTACTAAATTGGTTGCCTGGAAATTTTTGCTTTAACATATCCTTGTGAGCATATGGCTACCGGGATGGTGGCTCCAAGTTGCTGTGAGTCACGGGAGAGTTTGTGTGCATTTGACATCGCCTAAATGTTCTTTATGATTTGTGTGACACATAGACACCTGTATTCCGGATTTCCTGGCAAAAGGCCCTCGGGCTAAGGCAAGCATATCGCATATATCTCATTGCGAGACCTGGTATGCTTACCTGGGGATTTCTGGGATGAGTGATAAACTATGGTCAATACACAGGTCTCTAAGGCAAATGGGTCAAATTACCTTGGCATGTCAATGATTCCCAAACTTTACTGATCCTTTCGACCCCGATACAATACATACATATTTGGTACTTTAACCATTGATGACCACTATACTTGACAAGATATGTTAACCTGATAGGAGGAACCGGGGTGATCATGCAAAGCAAGTTACCATTACGGGTGCACACGTAATTGTAATTTGTCGTGCATGCTAAGTCCGGTGAATCTGGTCGGGTGGTAACATTGCAGTCAGTATAAGTCATCATTCCTACACCTTGAGCAAGAAAGCCTCGGTTCTCATAGAACATAGCCACTGAGGTGGAAACTGTTTATCAGTTCTACTTGTAGAAATGCTCACACTTACCTTGAATTTGGATGAAATTCAAACCATGACATTTGTGTTAATCCCTCATATTCGGACTGATTCTCTAGCTTGTCCATTTCTTTAAATCTTTAAATTTCTCTTCCTTTCCATTCCAAGACGAAAGGTCTATTTTCATATGACTGATAGCTTTTGATATTGGTAATGTAAAGAATGTCTGGAAGAGGACGTGGACGCGGGAGGGGTAACATCTCAATGACGCCTGCAGAATTGGCAGCGATAATCAATCATAGTATCACCGCAGCGTTGACAAACCAACCCCCTCCACAGCAGAACCCTATTGGTCAACCGACTTGCACCTACAAGTCCTTTATGGACTGCAAGCCTAATCCGTTCAATGGAACCGAGGGAGAGGTGGGACTGCTCCGTTGGTTCGAAAAACTAGAATCGGTGTTCGAAATCTACAACTACCCTGCTGGGAATAGGGTAAAATATGCTGCTGGCACACTGGATGGTGCTGCTCTGAGCTGGTGGAACACACAAGTTCAGATGCTGGGCGTTGAAGCTGCAAACGCCACAACATGGGTAGAGTTCAAGAATCTGCTGAAAGAGGAGTACTGTTCACGGGATGAAATACAAAAGCTGGAAACCGAATTTTGGAACCTGAAGATGGTAGGTTCTGAAATTAAAGCTTACACAACTCGTTCTCACGAGTTGGCTACTCTGTGTCCTACTATGATTAACCCGGCTTATAAACGGGTTGAAAGATACATCGACGGACTGGTACCTGAAATCCAGAGCATGGTCACCACTGCTAGACCAGCTACCATTCAGGAAGCTGTTCAACTAGCCCACAAGTTGACTAACCAGGCTGTCGCGCAAGGAAAACTGCCCCCGCGAGGTGCTGCATCTGGTTTCCACAATAACAAGAGGAAATGGGAACCATCTACCAGCGGAAAGCAATCTTCATCCTCCACTTATCAACCTCAACACAAGAAATTTAATCAGTCCCAACCCTCTCATTCGGGCGGCTATCAGGGAAATCTCCCAAAGTGCAACAAATGTCAGATCCATCATACTGGGCAGTGCACAAAGAGCACGTATGAGAGGTGTGGGAAGTTCGGGCATGTTGCCAAGTATTGCCGGGTGAATCTCTCGGGAAAAGCACCTCAACAACAGCAGAACCACAATCAGACTGTGTGTTTTGAATGTGGTCAACCCGGACACTTTAAAAGGGATTGCCCGAGACGGAAAAAGAATGGTGACAATGATGCTGCTGATAAGCCCAAAGACAACAACAATGGTGGTGGCGGTGGCAGAGGCAGAGTCTTCATCATGGGCTCAGGTGAGGCTCGAAACGACCCTACTGTAGTATCTGGTAGATTCTCTATTAATGGGTGTTATGCCTCTGTTTTATTTGACTCTGGTGCTGATAAAAGTTATGTGTCCACCAAGTTTAGTAAAACACTAGGGATGGTGCCTACTGATTTGAGTTCTAATTATGCCATAGAAATAGCCGATGGTAGGATGATAACAGCAACACAAGTGTTTAAAAACTGTAAGCTAGGCTTATCCGGACTGTAACATCCCACATCGGTTGGGAAGGGGAACGAAAGTCTCTTTATAAGGGGTTGGATACCTTCCTCATTGGACGCGTTTTAAAACCGTGATGGGGCTATTCTCCCCAAGTAGCGGACAATATCCGATGCGGTTTCCTGCTTGTTACAGTTGGTATCAGAGCCAGGGCCGGGTCGTTGTGCCAGCGAGGACGCTGGTCTCCCAAGTGGGGGAGGATGTAACATCCCACATCGGTTGGGAAGGGGAATGAAAGTCTCTTTATAAGGGGTTGGATACCTTCCTCATTGGACACGTTTTAAAACCGTGATGGGGCTATTCTCCCCAAGTAGCGGACAATATCCGATGCGGTTTCCTGCTTGTTACACGGACACACTTTCAGCATAGACCTTATTCCTGTCACACTAGGAAGCTTCGATGTAGTCGTCGGGATGGATTGGTTATCCCAGAATAGTGCTGAGATCGTTTGCAAGGAGAAGCTGATCAAGTTACCTATTTCGGACGATGAAATTCTTATTGTGGAAGGTGAAAAGGTGGGTGCGGTGGTCGGCATCATATCGTATTTGAAGGCTCAGAAATGTCTCAGAAAAGGACACCTTGCCTTGTTGGCACTTGTTACTGAACCGAAGGCGGGTGAAAGACGAGTTGAAGATATTCCTGTTGTTAGAGACTTTCCTGAGGTGTTTCCCGAAGACCTACCTGGCCTTCCTCCACACAGACAGGTAGAATTTCAAATTGAACTAGCACCAGGAGCAACTCCAATCGCTCGGGCGCCGTACCGTCTGGCACCGAACGAACTACAAGAGCTGTCTAAGCAATTGAAAGAGTTGTTAGACAAAGGATTCATACGTCCCAGCTCTTCACCTTGGGGAGCTCCAGTGCTTTTCGTTAAAAAGAAAGATGGAACCTTCAGGATGTGTATTGACTACCGCGAACTGAACAAGGTGACAATCAAGAATAGGTATCCACTCCCACGCATTGATGATTTGTTCGACCAATTGCAAGGATCTAGCTACTATTCCAAGATTGACTTGAGATCAGGTTATCATCAGTTGAGGGTTCGAGAAGAAGACATCTCCAAGACTGCGTTTCGAACACGCTATGGGCACTACGAGTTCACTGTAATGCCTTTTGGGCTGACTAATGCCCCAGCAGTTTTCATGGATCTCATGAACCGTGTCTGCAAACCTTATCTGGATAAGTTTGTCATTGTCTTCATTGATGACATACTAATATACTCTCGTAATAAGGAAGATCATGAGGGACATTTGAGAACCATACTGGAATTACTAAGAGATGAACAGCTTTACGCAAAGTTCTCAAAATGTGACTTCTGGATGCGTGAAGTGCAATTCCTTGGGCACGTGGTGAATGAAAAGGGTATACATGTTGATCCTTCAAATATTAAAGCAATCAAGGATTGGCCGGCACCAAAGACGCCTACTGAGGTGCGACAATTCCTTGGTTTGGCAGGCTATTACCGGAGGTTTATCGAAGGATTTTCTAAATTGGCGCAACCTTTGACTGCCCTAACTCATAAGGGAATAATTTATAAGTGGGGCAGCAAAGAGGAAACAGCGTTTCAGGTGCTTAAAGACAAACTCTGCAGCGCACCAATCCTAGCCTTACCAGAAGGAACTGATGACTTTGTTGTTTACTGTGATGCATCCATCCAAGGTTTGGGGTGTGTATTGATGCAACGTGACAAAGTCATAGCTTATGCATCTAGGCAGCTCAAGGTGCATGAAAAGAACTATACAACGCATGATCTGGAACTAGGAGCTGTAGTGTTTGCCTTGAAGATCTGGAGGCACTACCTATACGGAACCAGGTGCACGATCTATACGGATCATAAGAGCCTCCAGCACATATTTAACCAGAAGGAACTAAATATGCGGCAACGACGATGGTTAGAATTACTCAATGATTATGACTGTGTGATCAAGTACCATCCGGGTAAGGCTAATGTGGTAGCTGATGCCCTTAGTCGTAAGGAAACCCTAAAGCCTCGTTGGGTGCGCGCATTACAAATGACTATCCACTCTGACCTACCAATGCAAATCAAAGATGCTCAATCTGAGGCCTTGAAGACGGAGAATCTCAAAGCAGAATCCATGCGAGGCATGGAGAAACAGTTGGAGGTTAAAGTTGATGGAATCCGTTATTTTATGAAACGGATCTGGGTACCGCAGTACGGAAATTTGCGAGAGCTGATAATGGACGAAGCTCATAAGTCACGTTACTCGATTCATCCAGGATCAGACAAGATGTACTAGGACCTGAAAGAATTTTACTGGTGGCCGAAAATGAAGGCGGAGATAGCCACATACGTAAGCAGATGCCTAACTTGTTCCAAGGTTAAGGTGGAATACCAGAGACCATCCGGTTTACTCCAACAATAGGAAATTCCAGTGTGGAAGTGGGAGCAGATCTCAATGGACTTCGTCACGAAGTTACCTAGGACTCCCAGCGGATGCGATACCATTTGGGTTATAGTAGATCGCTTAACGAAATCCGCACACTTTCTGGCAATCCGAGAGACTGATCGAATGGAGAAGCTGACACGTATCTATTTAAGGGAAATAGTCTCTCGGCATGGCGTGCCGATATCTATCATTTCTGATCGTGACGCCCGGTTCACTTCTCATTTCTGGCAATCATTACAACGATCATTGGGAACGCGGCTGGATATGAGTACCGCGTATCACCCACAGACCGATGGTCAAAGTGAGCGTACGATCCAGACACTGGAAGACATGTTACGGGCCTGTGTGATTGATTTTGGCAGCAGCTGGGAAACTCATTTACCGTTGGTTGAGTTCTCCTATAATAACAGTTATCACACCTCGATCAAGGCAGCTCCATTTGAAGCATTGTATGGACGTAAGTGTCGATCACCTATCTGTTGGGCAGAAGTAGGAGAAAGCCAACTTACAGGACCCGAACTTGTGCACGAAACGACTGAGAAGATCGTGCAAATTCGTAACCGTATGGCAGCAGCACGTGATCGACAAAAGAGTTACGCTGACAAGCGTCGTAAACCATTGGAGTTTCGGGTTGGTGACAAAGTACTGTTGAAAGTCTCACCCTGGAAAGGTGTAATACGCTTTGGAAAGCGTGGGAAGTTAAGCCCAAGATACGTGGGGCCATTCGAGATTGTCAAACGGATTGGCCCTGTAGCCTATCAGTTAAATTTACCTGAAGAACTCAGGGGGATACATGATGTGTTTCACGTATCCAATCTGAGGAAATGTCTGTCTGATGAATCATTGATCGTGCCTTTGGAAGAATTAAAGATAGATGATCAACTACATTTCATCGAAGAACCAGTGGAGATCATGGATCGAGAGGTCAAGACACTAAAGCGTAGCAAAATTCCCATTGTGCGCGTAAGATGGAACTCTAAACGGGGACCATAATTTACGTGGGAACGGGAGGATCAGATGAAGTCTAAGTATCCGCACTTGTTCGTGGATACAACTTTAGAACCTAACTCCAACTGAATTTCAGCATGAAATCCTCTCAACTGAGGGATACTGTGACATCTCACGATATCAAGCAAAGAACATTATGGGTCTACTTTCACATTTGTTCTACCTCATAAAGTTTCACATGCGTATGATAGCTCAGATGATACAGATGGATTTGATGATATAACTGACAACGAGTCATCAGATGATGACATCAACCCTTCAAAGTGCTACCTATGATCTACTTATGATTTCATGGCCACCTTCTGATGAACAAAAGTGCTAGAAACATTCAAGATATTCCCAAATCAGAAAGGAAACCTAAGATTCTTCTTGTTGAAGATCATGTGGTGAATGTGATGGTGTGTGACATCTGTCACTAACCAGTACGTCAGTTAGCATTAAGCTCCTTAACTCACTGTGTGTATTAACTGTCCTCATGTATTTTCATAGTCTATTTATCGTTTAACCGAATTTCTCGTATACTCGTTTGTTAACCCTAATGTTCTAATTTTCGGGACGAAAATTCTTTCAACATGGGGATAATGTTACACCCGAAAATTTTACGTTACAAAACTTCGTTAGTCTCATTAAGTAATTAATAATAATAACAAAAATAATATTAATAATAATAATAACCTTTCAAACTTCAGGGGTTAGATTGTAAAACTAAAACAAACTTTGATTTACAATTGTTAACTACTACAAACCACAGGGACCATTTGTGAAAAATTACAAAACACCCAACCCCACCCCCACTTCTCCTTCCCGAATTCCCTCTCCATGTCTTCGGGCCACTACCAAATGCATGCTCTTTTGACACAAAAGTTGTGTCCCTACCACACAACAATTATTACATAAACACATTATATGCATACCCTCTTCTCCCAACTCCTCTGTGACACACTCTATAATCGTGGAACCCCTCAGGTTTCTCCATCCACATCACAGCCTTCTTCCTCGTGACCCTAGTTCCACCGCAAGAGCCCTGTCGTCCTTTCCCCCACTTACGAAAGCAAGCTCTCGACAGCACACCAGAAACCACCCAACTCCTCTCTCGATCTCCTCTCAACCGTCTCTCCACCCGACAGCCTCTCCCGTTCTCGCAGCAGACCGATCGACCACTTTTCGATGAGCAACTCGTCTCCACCAACCTGGGACTGCATCGAAACAACCTGTACGGTATGTTCCTCGTTCGCCTTATATGTTCAGACTCGGTATGGCTTCGGTTTCTACGATGTGTCGCGTACGGTTTGGGTTTCTTGTGTTCGGGTGCGTGTGATCATCATGGGTCATGTTTTGCATATGAATTCATGAATATTTTTTTTACGTATGAACGCATACGTGCTTCTGCGGTATATATATGGATGTGTTTTTGATGATGTTTGTGTGTGTTTCCGTAGATGTGTAAGTATGTATACGTATGCTTCTGTGAATCATATATGTAAGTATATATGTGTGTGCTTTTACAATATTAAGGTGTGTGTGTTTTGTAGCCCGTGAATATATATATATATGTATGCATGTGCAGCGTGAATATATATATGTATGCATGTGCAGCGTGAATATATATATATGTATGCATGTGCAGCCTGTGAATGTATATATGTATGTATAAGCTGCTGCGTATGTATATATATATGCTCCTGTATGTATGAACGTTCTTGTGTATGATAGGCATATATATATATATATATCCTGTTTGTGTATGTATCTGCATATGTATAGAATCATATATATATATATATACATATATATTCTGCGAGAATGTTCCTGTAAAGTAGATGTATTTTATATAGGTGCTACCCAAGTATGTATGCTATGAATTTAAAATTATGCATATGAGATCATGGTGGGGTAGCATCTTGAGGCCTTCAGGTTAATGAAATTAAGTGTGTATATGTGCATGTTTGGGGATGGGTGAACATCGAAAACCGACATCGTAAACGAGTCACGAGACACGAAACCGTACAGTTATTATGTGTATAATTAATAGTAATATTAAATATATATATACTAAATGAAACACAGGTTAAATCGGAACTCTATTCCTTGTGCTATCATTTATTCGTTGCTGTGCATTCAAGGTGAGTTTACAGCCCCACTTTTACTTTATACTCTTTTTGGGGGAGAGAATCATGCTGTTTTTATAAACCTTACATTACATTGGATTATTGTGATATTGCATATACTTGATACTATGGTGTATACTTGCCCAACGGACCGTTAATATGGACTTAACGAGGTAATTGTTAGTAGTACTACTGGGATTGACATACCCCACCCGGGCTAGTCGCGCTAGCACAACGTTCGTCAAACGGGTGAACGGTTAGCCTAATTACAAGTGTTGTGGTGGGACCACATCCGGGCCTGGTTTATTATTTTATTACATGTCAGTTCGGCCGCGCCTTCATACACATAGTGATCATTATGGACTAGCTACCCTATATGCTTTATTTATAAATCCGGGGATTTCATTTATACTGACCGGACTAATAAATCCGGGGATTTCATTTATACTGACCGGACTAATAAATCCGGGGATTTCATTTATACTGACCGGACTAATAAATCCGGGGATTTCATTATACTTATCGGATTACTAAATCCGGGAAATTACATACTGGACGGATTACATAATCCGGGAATTACATACTTGACGGATTACATAATGCGGGAATTACATACTTGACGGATTTCATAATTCGGGAACTTCATTACTGATAATTACTGTTTTCTGATAAACCTGTGAACTCACCAGTCTTGTACTGAGAATTTTTGCATGTTTTCTCTCAGGAAAATGATGTGGCACGTTTAGGAGCACAACATCTACAGCATGTCATTCTGTATTCACCACAAACTGTTTTCAAGATTTAATTTGCATTTACTTTACATAAACTGGATTGGATACATGTTTGTGTGTTTCAAAACTATTGTTGAATGTTTCACTGTATTCGCTTCCGCACTACTTAAATACATTTGGTCTGTTTCCTTAAAAATTAAGCAACTTATATGATTTGTAATTATCGAGTCGTTTGGTGTAACTAATGCTTATCTGAGATCCTGGTTACGTCACACGCTTGACGGTAAAACCCCGTACGTGGAAAATGAGGGTGTGACACTTTTTGTAGGGTTTGCCAAAACCTAGAGGTAAACCTACTGTCTCTATCTGATATGATGGATAGGGGAATTCCATGTCTGGATACAATTTCCTTTATATAAATCCTTGCCAGTCTTTCAATTTTATAATCCTCACGTATAGGTAAAAAGTGAGCTGACTTGGTCAACCTATCCACTATAACCCATATTGTGTCATAACCATTCCTGGTTCTTGGTAACTTGGTTATAAAATCCATTGTGATTTGGTCCCACTTCCATTCTGGGATTTCTGGTTGCTGAAGACATCCTGCAGGTCTCTGGTGTTCCGCTTTTATTCTAGAACATACATCACATTGTTCTACAAACTTTCCAACTGATCCCTTCATTCCTGGCCACCAATATTGATTCTTCAGATCCTTGTACATTTTGTTATTCCCTGGATGTACAGGATACCTTGTCTTATGAGCTTCTTGTAGAATTACTGTTCTAATCATTTCATTATCTGGTATCCAAATCCTGTTCTTAAATCTTAAGATTCCATCTCTTCCCTCCTCCAAGTCTTTTAATTGTCCTTTTAACTTTGACATGTCTTCTTGTTAAGCTTCCCAAATCTGACTTAATAGATCTGACTGTAGTTCCATTTTCATAGCACGTACCCGAAGAGGTTTACTTCTTTCTTTTCTGCTTAACGCATCAGCAACTACATTTGCCTTACCGGGGTGGTACTTGATCTCACAATCATAATCACTTAGTAATTCTACCCATCTTCTTTATCTCATATTCAACATCTTCTGATCAAAGATGTGTTGTAGACTTTTATGATCTGTATAAATGATGCATTTTGTTCCGTACAGATAGTGTCTCCAAATCTTTAATGCAAATATTACGGCTCCTAATTCTAGATCATGGGTAGTATAATTCTTCTCACTACCCCTAAGCTGTCTAGACGCATATGCAATTACTTTATCTTTCTGCATTAAAACACATCCAAAACCTTGACGAGATGCATCACAATATACAACAAAATTATCTGTTCCTTCTGGTAAAGCTAATATAGGTGCACTACACAATTTTCTTTTGAGAAGTTCAAAAGCTTCATCCTGTTTTTCTCCCCACACATACTTTTTGTCTTTCTGAGTCAGTTCTGTCAGAGGTTGAGCTATCCTTGAGAAATTTTCTATAAATTCTGTAATATCCTGCTAAACCTAAGAATTGCCGTATATCTGTTGGGGTTTTTAGAACTTCCAACTTTTTAACTGCTTCTATTTTAGCTGGGTCAACTTGGATTCCCTTCTGATTAACTACGTGTCCTAGAAATTGCACTTCCCTTTTCCAAAATTCACATTTTGAGAATTTTGCGTATAACTTTTCCTTTCGTAATAATTCCAAAGTTAACCTTAGGTGCTGCTCATGATCTTCTTTATTCTTAGAATAGATTAGGATATCATCTATGAATACTATCACAAACTTATCTAAATAGGGGTTACATACTCTATTCATCAAGTCCATAAATACTGCCGGAGCATTGGTTAAACCAAATGGCATCACAAGGAATTCATAGTGTCCATACCTAGTTCTAAATGCAGTTTTTGATATGTCATCATCCTGAACTCTTAATTGGTGATACCCAGATCTTAGGTCTATTTTGGAGAAATAACTAGATCCTTGTAATTGATCAAATAAGTCATCAATTCTAGGGAGAGGATACCTATTCTTTATAGTAACCTTATTTAATTCCCTGTAATCAATACACATTCTAAATGTTCCATCTTTCTTTTTAACAAATAGAACTGGTGCTCCCCAATGTGACATACTAGGACGTATAAATCTCTTATCTAATAATTCCTGTAGTTGGCTCATAAGCTCTTTCATTTCAGTTGGTGCTAAACGATAAGGGGCTTTAGCAATAGGGGCTGTTCCGGGCATTAATTCTATTTTAAATTCTACTTGTCGAGGGGGTGGTAATCCAGGTAGTTCATCTGGAAAGACATCATGATATTCTTTTATAACAGGAACATTTTCCAATTTTCCCTTATCAAGTTTTGTATCAATTACATAAGCCAGAAAAGCTAAACATTTCTTATGTAAACATTTCCGAGCTTTTTCACAGGAGATCAATTTTACCATTTCATTGGATCTATCACCATATATGCTTAAGGTTTTATTTCCCTTAATCAACGGAAATTTTACCATTTTCTTATCACAAATGATTTCAGCATGATTTTTACTTAACCAATCCATTCCAATCACAACATCAAATCCTCCTAATTTAATAGGAATTAGATCTATATAGAAACAATTATCATCAAGATTCAGAATGCAGTTAGGGATGATTTCATCAACTTCTATCACTTTACCATCAGCTAATTCTATCAAATAATTATTACTTAATTTCTCAGATATCACACCTAGTGATGGTCTAAAGGTATGCGAAACAAAACTGCGAGTTGCTCCTGTATCAAATAATACTTTGGCGTACTGGTTATTGATAAGGAACGTACCCATTACTGTTTCTGGTTCGTGACGAGTTTCATCCGCTAGCATCACAAAGGCTTTTCCACGAGGGTTATTCTGGTTCATAGGAGCCTTGCCCTTGCGTTGCGGACATTCGTTGCGAAAATGATTTTCACTGCCACACTGAAAACAGACAGTTTTAGGGTTGGCGGGACTTTTGCAGTCTCGGACGACATGGCCTCTCTTTTTGCAGTTGTAACAAATTACAGTCATACAGTTTCCTGTATGATACTTTTGACAGACATTACATTGAGGCTTATCCATTTTCCTTCCTTGAGTTGTTCCTAAGAAATTCCTGGGTGAGGGTCGGGTTACTTTCTTTTGAGGGTTTTCCCCAAATCTCCTTCCAAAGTGATTTTCATTCCACTTCCTTTTTTCTCCTATCTGGGGTTTGCTTAGTGATCCATTCCTGATCATTTCATCAGTTAAGCTTCCTGATAGGGCTACTACTTCCTGAAAAGTTTTGGCTCTTGCAGATTTTACCAGACCTCTTATCTGTGGTACTAGTCCCCAAATGTATCTCCCTATCCTCTTTGTTTCTGGGGTTATTTGGTGAGGTACTAGCCTAGATAATTCATTGTACCTATCGGTATATTCCCGATGTGCTGCACCTTTCATTTCTAAGGCTAGGAATTCAGTTTCTAATTTTTCTATCTCATTATAGGGACAGTATTTTTCTACTACTAGTTTCCTGAATTCTTCCCAACTTATTTTATTCATAATATCCTTACCTTTAGTGAGTACTTCCATCTTCTACCAGGATTGGGCTTCCCCTTTTAATGAGTGTGAGGCAAATAAGGTTTTGCAATTCTCAGCACAGTTGCTGATTTCTAAAACTCCTTCTATCTCGTCCAGCCATCTTAAAGCTTGCACAGCTCCTCCTTTTCCATCAAAATCCCGAGGTTTACAAGACATAAAGGTTTTGTAAGAACACCCTCTGGAAATTTCTACTGGAATTTCTATTTCATGACGTTCTCCAAGATTGATGTTTTCAGGTTCTTCTGGTTGCCGTGAGGTGTTTCCTATGTTTAAGTTTTGCTGGAGCTGGTTTATTAGAGTAGGTAAGGTTGCTTCTAGCTGCTCGGCTATCATTTGGGAAATTCTGTCACTTTCATTGGTGTCAGTGTTTACAGGTGTTTCTTCCCCAAGTCGGGTTCTAGGCCGTCCTACTCGAGCTGTTCTTCTGATAGGTTGACTGTTTCTTTTTGGAGGCATGATTCACTATAGTGAATTCATAATGTTAGTATGTTAATAAAATATTTCAACACAAATCATTTTCACACATAATCAAACAAAATACTTAGTCACAGAAATACATATATCATTTAAGCTCTTATTTTACTCTTATTCTAAGTTAGACTACAATCCTCTAATTCTTGCGAATCCATTCCCACATTCTTGCAAAGATGTTCTTTTTAGCTGCCTTGAGTTTCTTAATGTCTTTCTGGATCTTCCAGATTCCTAGTTGAATCTTCTTGAGTTTCTTAAGGGTCTGCTTGGCTGTTTTTGCCTGATCTAGCTCTTGTTGTCTGGTTACCTCATCTTTATCTTTGGGAGTATCAGACTGAGAGTGTTGTATTTCCATATCTTCAGTTTGTTTAAGTATAACCTTGTCTCCATGTTGTACTTTCTTCCTAGGAGTCTTAATTGTATATCCTCCTACCTGTACTGGGGCACGTCGGATATAGAATTTTGGTTTTACTTCCAGTTGAGGAGTTTCCATATCTTGCTGGGGTTCTGGTGCAGGTGTTATTTTCTCAGAGTTGCTAAAGTCAGAGTATTTGACAAGACCAGTTTCATGAAGATAGCTATCTGAATTCATGCTGTCCAACTGTTCTTATAATAATTCTTAATTAGTTAGTCACATATTATAGCATAAAATTATAATCACAGAATTACACATACTTATCACATAATCCAAATAATATTAATTTGAGCTTATGGTTATAGTCTAGGTATTGTTATGGTACCTAATTCTCTATAACCAATGGCTCTGATACCAACCTGTCACATCCCGGCGGAAGCGCGAAACGATGTTCGGGAGTGACTAGCTTTTATCAGAGTGCATTAATTATAACAGAGTAATACGTAGAAATATGATTAAGTAAAACAACAACTTGAGACATGCTTTTTATTTATAATATCCGAAGTTACATCACATTACATAATATATCAAAATTGATGTAACTAATTACAACTAAGTTAAACTATAGCATGTTCTTCAAACGCGGTGGAAATGGGCATCCACGTACACACTGAAGTCAACAATGTTGACCGTCAGGGTAACACAAACCCTTCCCACTATTTCGCCCCAACCATTGTGGACGTCGAAACTAAAATCAAACAAATTAGTCATTTTGCCCTGAAAAAGCACACATAACAAAGTCAACAAAGATGTTGGTGAGATTCATAGGTTTATATAACAAAAGTTATTTTGTTGATGTATTAGTTACAACCAAACCTGCACAAACATAATCATACTGTCACAAATAATTCACAAAATCAAGTAATATTGCATCTTAACCCTCATTCCGGTTAGATACAGGGAAACAGTAACTAACCCTCATTCGGTTGATACTAATTCTCCTAAGTAGCGCTACTAATATTACTAGACGGTTCCTCATTCGAACTAATGGTTGTATCACAAATGACAGTAAGTTAACTCAAGTAAAAATAATACATCAACCATAAATGTATGCTTTTTCCCCCAAAACTTTACTGAATATCAAAACGGTTGGAAAATGGGGCTATGAACTCACCGTATCTTCCCACTTGAACCTAATAAAACAGTTCACAGTGTTAGATAATACTTCAATATTTTTCTGTTTTTCATTGACTGTAAAAGATAAATGGATTTTTGTAGAGAAACACTTTTGGGCCTCAAAAATTCCCTTTTTAATTGTTTCTATATAATAATGGTAACTTACTTTATAAGTTACAAAAATAACTCAAAAATAGCTCTTGACTTCTAAAATCTACCAAAATATTACAGAAACTTGTTTAATTCATTTAGAGTCTCATGTAATTTTTATAGTATTTATCTCCCAACAGATTATTTATTATAAAGTCCAGAAAATCACAAAATTCATAAATATTAGCTACTGAAGTTAATAAATTCTTATATTTTTACATTCAACTTCAAATATTATATATAACAACATATAATTAAATCACAGTCCCAATCTAGTCAGAATAATTTCTATAATTTTTCATAATAATCCCAATATTCATCAAAATATCCAATATTGTCCCATAAGTCCTCATAAATCCATAGAATTCCGTCCAACAGTCCAATAGCATCATATAATTTTTATAGAGTCCAGTTATTAACAGATTATTTTCTGTGAATTTCCTAAAGTTCTCAAAAATAGTTAAAAATAGTTTCTGTTTATGAAAAATTCTAATATTTTTACAGAATACTTATTATATAGAAGAAAATATCATATACTTATTCCATAGCTCAAATCGTAATATAAAAATTTCTGTAATTTTCTTAATAATCATGATATTTAGAAAAAATAGTTATACTATTCCATAATTCATGAAAATTATATATTATGTACTAAGTGCTGTAATACTTCGCCTGTGATTTTATCCAGATTTATTATGTCCTTTAATTATTTATTACGATTTATTTATTTCAGAACATACAAAAATTCGTATTTAAATTATAATAAAGTATAAAATTCTGAAATAATTCCAGGGGATTTTATACATTAAAATAATCATTCTGAGATTTTATCATAATTTTACCAAATTTATTTATATTTTTACTTTTTCTTCTATTTTTCCATAATAAAATAATTTGTATAAATTATTTTGTTTATCAAAATTATACCAAGATCTCCAGTTTATTATTTTAGTATAAAAACAAGAATTTTCCATGTTTATTCGCACAATTGCTTTCATTAAACATTTGTTTGATTTTTCTTTAATTTTTATGTTATAAGTTTTATAAAAATTAATTATATTTTTGTAAAACACAAGTTCCTGGATTTTGGAACCTTGTTACTTATAATTTGTGATTCCAAGTCTCCCAAATGGGTTTTAGATGATTACATCCATCTATATACATATACATATCGATATGTATGTATATATATATATATATGTTTTGTAACATATATGTAAATTAAACCTTTTATTACCTTTGGATGTTTTTGGATGATGTATAAGCTTCCTAGAACTTGGAACATGGCTGTGAATGATGATAGTTGTTGATGAGGATCGAATGGTTGGCGTCGGGTGTGGTTGTTGTTGATGTTTGTGGTGTGGTATCGTGGTGAGTGAAGCCGAGAGTGAGTGAGGATAGTAGAGGGTGGTGATACTTTGGTTGTAACCGTGGGAAAAGGGCAGAAGGTGGCTGGATATGGTAGCAATCGGGTGGGGTGGTGATGTGTGTTTATAGATGAACCGAGAGAGGAAGCAAGGAGCTTGGATGTTTTCGGTGATGATGATGGTTTGTTCTTTGAAAGAGGATGCAAAGTAGTGGTTTTGTGAGGTATGTGTTCTAGAATTCATGGTTTTAAAGTAATGGAAGAAGGGTGATTCATCATGGCAAGGTTGATAGGTGGCAAGCCCTCAAACCTCTTTACCCGAGAGGTTGCCACATCCATTGCCTTCATGGGAATCTAGTTAGGAGTCTAGGTTTCTTAGGTATTGACTTTGAATGTGAATGGGAGGTATCCAAGGAATTCTCCTTGGAATTGCCATATTCCTTGTGATGATGGATGTGTAGGCGGTTTTAAGGCAAAAACCCGAGGGATGAGGGGTGGTTTGGTGGGTTACCGAAGATGGTTTGGGGTGTTGATGGTTTGGTGTTCGAACAAGACAAAAGAACCGGGTCAAAGTTTGGGTGTATTGTTTGCAAAAGGTGGCCGATGGTGTTATGGTGATAGTTTGGGTGTTTTAGTTTTTAGTTTAAATTGGTTTTGATTGTTTTTGGTTTGATTTGGTTAATGTTTTAGTTGATTTATATATACATATGTATATATGCCCGTAAGTTATATATGTATGTGTGCCTGTAAACATAGTTGAGCTATATATATATACATATATATAAATTTTTGGCACATAAACATTCGTATATACTTAAACTATCAATATACATACATGCATGTAACATGCATACGTAAAACATACACATATATGCACATGCATACGTACATCTCATGCAAATATACATATATATTCATGTAAATTTTTCCTCAATACTATACGTGCATGTAAGCATACATACGAAAATATATACACATAACATTTTTATAATTAATAACAATCATATACCTATATAATTATAAAAAAAAATTTTAAGGTTGTTACAGTACTTTTCAGGAAACTAAGTGAGAGTAGAGGGCTTCGTGAAGGAGTAATTGAAGGATGATGGGTTTGAATCATCGAACGTGTATATAGAAAGGATTAACACATTCCGATTTCCATGGATTCAGAGAGTGGGAGTTTGTTGAAGATTTGTGATATCTTCAAAAGAATTAAACCCTTTTACAAATGGAAACCGTATGATGAGTTTTATTTGATAATTCTTTGATTTATACCTATTGCATTAATTACCAATTTTCAGCAACTATACAAACTTCATGTGTTGCTCCAATGGTTTGTAATACATATTCTAGGAAGATGACCACGGTTCAAGTCTCATTAATGTATTCTTTTTTTAATTTAACGCTATTATAATTTTATGCTAATAAAAATATAATTTTTTTAATCAATCACTCATGAAACAATATTTCTTTAATCCTTTTGAACATTTTTTCATTTATATTTAATACATATGTTAGGTATATCTTTAAATCCCAAACCCCGTTAGTGGCTTTTCGATTGATGTGATGTACTTGGTATGATTATTGTTACGGTCGTCATGTGTATATTGATCAACCATAATGGGTATTAGTAATAACTATAGCTTTAAAGCCCTAAGTGGTCGTTATTTAATCTAACCATTTATCAATGACCCTAATCAACCAACAATAAATTTACTTGACCATCAATACTCCAACTGACCATAATTTATCCTAATTAGCCAGCATTAGCTCTAAATGACCGTTGTTGGCAGATAATAACCCTAAAAATTGTAATTAGCTATAAGCGGTCCTAATTAACAATCATTAATTAGATCTAATTGATTTCACCATAATTGGAACCACTTCACCACTATTGACCTTTTTTCAACATCAATTACTCTAATTTATTGACATTTCTCACAACTAACTAAAGGATACGTATTTCATATACGAGTTAATTTAGAGATTGATTTTTAGTCGCTAAAATATTTCTTCGAATCAAACAGTAGAAAATTTGTTGATTATCGTAGAACAAATGTCAGATTCGAGTAAGATCTACATAATTTTTAAGACTAATATTCAGTACTAGATAACTTTCTTAAAATGGTATAATCTATGATAAGTAGAGATTAATAATCAGTCATTAGTCCTTTCTTATATATAATATATTCATGAATGAATATCAGTCCCTAATTCAATGTGTTATATATACAAAACTGAATGTTAGTCTTTAATTTGTTCACTCGAAAAAAATACAATATGTGTTATTTATTGGAGGCTAAAAATCAGTCCCTAGTTATCTAATATAAAAAATTATTAATGAAAACACATTTGAGACTAAATATTAGTCCTTATTGCAGTGTGCTCTATGACTATTAAGAATTAATTTTTAGTTGTGAATATGTTCTTTAAAATTGTAGAATTTAGGTTGATTTTGGGAGACTGGATAATACTCCATATTATTCATCCGTAAAACTCTATAGAGACTGAATATTAGTTTCGTATAATGTTACTTATAAGAACTTTTAAAAACTGATTTTTATTCTTTGATGGCTTTCTTAAAATGGTATAGTTTGTGCCAATAATAGAGACTAAAAATCAGTCATTGATCTTTTAAGCATGAACAAATCATTCGAGACTAATTATCAGCCTCTAGTTCAATCCAATATAGAAATATTAAAAACTAATTTTCAGTTTGAATATTATCTCTCTTTATCAAAAACTGAATATCAGTTATTCTTACACAAACACTAAATTTTGATTACTAAGCACTTATTGGGACTGAAATTCAGTAAAAAAAACTTTCCCTCCAAATCTCCTTACTATGAAAACGTATTTGTGATTGAAATTTAGTGCTAAATAAGCAATCAAAGTATTAGGAACTGATTATTAGTCACTAATATGAGTCACAAAGATATCAGTTCCTAATATCATCAGTAACTAATATATTAGTCTTTGATACTATGTATCCGAGACTGATAAATCAGTCTCTTATAATTTAGTCCTTGATAACCCTTTTTCTTGTAGTGTTAATAGGTTATGGCTGATAGGGAGAGTGAAAGAATGCAAGGTGGAACCTCAGAAAGAAATGTTGATGAGAGCACAGAGGTGCTGAGTATGACGAGACAGCAATTCCGTAATGCAATTGCTGAGGAGGTTCGTAAAGCCTTGAATGTAGCTAGACCTGATGAGAATAGAAATGTTGATAAAGCTGAGAGGTCTAGTGAGAAAAAGGGAGTTACGTATAGTCAGTTTAAAGAATGTAATCCTCCACGGTTATCTGGGGCTATGGATGTGGTAGCCACTTATAAATGGCTTCATGAAATGGAAGCCGTGATCAAGTTGAATGAGTGTAGGGAGGATCAGAAAGTAAAGTTTGCAGCCCACTCGTTTGTAGGTGAGGCTTTGTATTGGTGGGATACGATTATCCACACGTTAGGTGAGGAGGCTACTGACAAAATGTTATGGCCTGAATTTAGAAAGTTAGTATCGGATAAGTTTTGTCCGAAGGGTGAGATGGATCGAATAGAGATGAGTTTCCTGCAGTTTCAGGCAGGTAATGTCCCATCGGGAATACACGTCTAAGTTTGAAGAGATGGCGCGGTTGGTGCCTCACTTGGTGGTTCCTGAAGAAAAGAAAATCTTGAGGTACACTCAGGGGTTGCCTCAGGAGGTTAGAAAGTTGGTTAGATCATCTGCTCCGAGTAGTTATTAGTTGACGGTAAACTTAGCAGCAGATATGTATCAAGAAGTTTATGGTAGTAATGTTGCTCCTGATGGAAGTAAAAGGAGGCGTGAAGAACCTGTAGTACAAAGAAGATTTGAGAATCCAAGTATTCAGAAGAAGGGTAAGTTTGGAAGGGGCCAGTTCTAGAGGAATGTCAGAAATGAGCTACCACGTTGCGGGAAATGTGGCAAGCTACACCAGGGTGAATGTATGATTGGTGGTAGGGCTTGCTTTATATGTGGGAAGTTGGGGCATTATGCCAATGAATGTAGTGAAAGTCCTCGTAGATGTTATGAGTGTGGAGAAACGGGGCATATTCGTAGTGAATGTCCAAGATTAACCGTTAGAAAGCCTGAACCGGTTAGATCGATAAAAGGGTTAGGAGAAGGGTCGAGTGTGGCGAAAGGCGAGCTTATTCTATGTCAGCTAGTGAGGCTAAAGCGTTGCCAGATGTAGTCTCAGGTACGTTTCTAGTTAATGGAATTCAAGCTAACGTGTTATTTGATTCTGGTGCAAGTGGAAGTTTCGTATCTGTTGATTTTTGCCCTATGCTTGCATGTGAAATTCGACCATTAGAAGTAGCATTTATAGTTGAAACTGCTAATGATAGATCTGTGATGATTAGTAGTATGATTGATGGTTGTTATATTGAATTAGAAGGATATAGATTGCCTGTTAAACTATATCCAATGGTATTAGGAGGGTTTGATGTAGTTTTGGGTATGGATTAGTTGGCAAACCATGAAGCCCATATTATATGTAATAAGAAGCTAATTCAGTTAAGAGCACCGGATGGGAAAACGATTAATGTATATGGTGATAGAGAGGAGTCAACTGTGAAAATAATATCTATAATGAAAGCTGATAAGTTAATGAGCCGTGGGTGTGTATCTTATTTAATATATGTAACTGATTCTCAAAAGCCTGTAAGAAAGATAGAGGATATTCATGTGGTTAGAGATTTTGTAGACGTGTTCCCAGAAGAATTACCGGGTATTCCTCCAGATCGTGAAGTTGAGTTTAGAATTGATTTGATTCCGGATGCTAAGCCAGTTGCCAAGTCACCTTATAGACTAGCTCCATCAGAATTGAAGGAATTAATGAAGCAGACTGAAGATTTGCTAGAAAGAGGCTTCATTAGACCTAGCTCTTCCCCGTGGGGTGCTTTAGTATTGTTTGTGAAGAAGAAAGATGGGAGTATGCGTATGTGTATTGATTACCGAGAGTTAAACAAGTTGACAATAAAGAATAAGTATCCACTCCCACGAATAGATGATTTGTTTGATCAGTTACAGGGAGCCAGTTGGTTTTCTAAAATAGATCTTCATTCGGGTTATCATCAGCTGAAAGTTAAAGAAGAAGATATACCTAAAATAGCGTTTCGTACACATTATGGTCGTTATGAATTTTTAGTTATGTCTTTTGGGTTGACGAATGCACCTGCTGCTTTTATGGATTTGATGAATAGAGTGTGCAAGCCAATGTTAGATCGATCAGTAATTGTGTTTATTGATGATATACTGATCTATTCAAAGAATGAGGGAGATCACGCCTGCCATCTTCGTGAAGTGTTGGAAAGGTTGAGAAGAGAAAAGCTTTATGCAAAGTTTTCTAAGTGTGAATTTTGGTTGCGGGAAGTACAGTTTTTGGGACATGTGATCAACGCAGAAGGTATTTTAGTAGATCCTGCAAAGATTGAAACAGTAATGAAGTGGAGTCCTCCAAAGACGCCATCGGAAATCCGCAGTTTCTTGGGTTTGGCTGGTTATTATAGAAGATTTATTTAGGATTTTGCCAAAATTGCATCCCCGTTAACAAAGCTGGCAAGAAAGAATGAAGAATACGTGTGGGGACCAGAACAAGAAAATGCATTTCAAGAGCTGAAGCAGAAATTAACCCAGCCACCAGTATTGTCATTGCCAGATGGAAATGAAGATTTGGTGATTTATTCAGATGCTTCGTATCAAGGTTTAGGCTGTGTATTGATGCAGAGGGGACGAGTGATAGCTTATGCTTCCAGACAATTGAAAGAACATGAAAAGAATTATCCGACGCATGATCTGGAATTGGCAGCGGTGGTGTTTGCCTTAAAGATATGGATGCATTACTTATATGGGACGAAATGTACGATTTATACAGACCATAAGAGTTTGAAATATTTCTTCGATCAGAAAGAATTAAACATGCGCCAACGGAGATGGTTAGAATTGGTGAAAGACTATGATTGTGAAATACTTTACCATCCTGGTAAAGCAAATATGGTTGCTGACGCGTTAAGTAGAAAGAATGAACACCCTCCGATTCGAGTTAAGTCATACAAGTTAGTGATAACCCCAGATTTTATGCATCAGTTACGAGAAGCTCAATTAGAAGCATTAAAGGAAGAGAATGTGAAGCGGGAACGAATGAAGGGTCAAATAAAGGATCTGGAAGAAAATAATTTTGGGGTTAAGACAAAATGTGGTCGTATGTGGGTTCCGATTAATATGAGAGAGTTGGTGCTAGATGAAGCTCATAAATCCAGATATTCTGTACATCCTGGTGCTACTAAGATGTATAAGGATTTGAAACAAGAATATTGGTGGCCAGGTATGAAATTTAATGTGATGCAATATGTGAATAGGTGTTTGACGTGTCTTCAGGTTAAAGCTGAGCATCAAAAGCCCTATGGTAAACTTCAACCCTTAGAGATTCCAAAATGGAAATAGGAAGAGTTGACAATGGATTTCATAACTAAGCTTCCACGTACAGCTAAAGGTTATGATACCATTTGGGTCGTAGTAGATAGATTGACACGTAGTGGGCATTTCTTACCAATCAAGGAAACGTATGACTCTGAGAAGTTAGCAGAACTGTTTATTCGAGAATTTGTTGCTCGTCATGGAGTGCCATTATCTATTGTGTCGGATAGAGATACACGTTTCACTTCGAGATTTTGGAGAAAGTTTCATGAAGATATAGGTACTCGTCTATTACATAGCATGTCTTTTCACCCAGAAACTGATGGGTTGACTGAAAGGACTATCCAAACAATTGAAGACATGTTATGAGCTTGTGTTATAGATTTTGGTGGTAGCTGGGATAGTCATCTGCCATTAGTTGAATTCTTCTACAATAACAGTTATCATTCTACGATTGGGAGAGCCCCTTATGAGATGTTATATGGAAGAAAGTGCAGGAGTCCGATATGCTGGGGAGAAGTTGGGCAGAAAGAGTTGGGCAGTTTGGAAATTGTACAGGCTACGAATGAGAAACTGGATCAGATCAAAGCCCGGTTTAAAGCGGCTCAGGATCGACAAAAGTCTTATGAAGATAAAAGGCGAAGGCATATAGAGTTTGAAGTAGGAGATAGAGTCATGTTGAAAGTATCTCCTTTGAAGGGAATTATCAGATTCAGAAAGAGAGGAAAGTTAAGTCCTCATTTTATAGTACCGTTTAGAATTATAGAACGAATTGGGGAAGTGGCCTATAAACTAGAATTACCCGATCAGTTGCAAGGAATCCACCCAACCTTTCATGTATCACAGTTGCGCAAGTGTTTGGCCGATGAGAATGCTTATATACCTTTAGATGATATAGAGGTGGATGATAAGTTGAACTATGTTGAGAAACCTACTGCTATAGTAGACAGAAAGGTGAAAAGACTGAGAAATAAAACCATTGAGTTAGTTAAAGTGAAATAGTCGAATAGAAAGGGGTCGGATTTCACTTGGGAATCAAAAGATGAGATGAAGAGAGATTATCCCTAGTTGTTTAAATAGTCAGTTTCGAGGACGAAACCTATTTAAGGGGGGAGAGTTGTAACATCCGGTTTCTAAATCTGGACTTGTAATTATATTATAGTAATGATTAATCAACTAAGTTGAGTTTGTTTGATTGTTTAAATGCATATGCGAATGAACATTTAAACAATCAAACAAACTCAACTTAGTTGATTAATCATAACTATAATATAATTACAAGTCCGGATTTAGAAACCGGATGTTACAAGCTTCGATCACCTCGACACCTCCCAGCTCTTTCTGCCCAATGTCTCCCCAACATACGGGCGTCCTGCATCTCCTACCGTATAGCATCTCGTAGGGTGGCATGCCAATACTGGCATGATAACTGTTGTTGTACGAGAATTTAGCTAACGGCAGGTGGTCATCCCAACTTCCTCCAAAATCGATCACGCACGCTCGAAGCATATCCTCGAGCGTTTGTATCGTCCTCTCAGACTGACCGTCCGTCTGAGGATGATATGCTGTACTAATGTGTAGCCTCGTCCCCATTGAATCATGAAATTTTCTCCAAAACTTCGACGTAAACCGGGTGTCACGATCCGACACAATAGACACCAGCACGCCATGACGAGCTACGATTTCCTTGACGAACAGATCCGCCAATCTTTCAGATGAATACGTCTCGCGGATCGGTAGGAAGTGGGCACTCTTTGTTAGTTGGTCGATAATCACCCAAATAGCATCACATCCTCTCGACGTTTGAGGCAGCTTAGTAATAAAGTCCATGGTGATGTGCTCCCACTTCCATTCGGGTATATCCAACGGTTGGATCTTCCTGTACGGTTTCTGGTGTTCTGCCTTCACTTGCAAACAAGTCAGGCACTTACTCACATACTCCGCCATGTCACGTTTCATGCCCGGCCACCAATAATCTTTCTTCATATCGTGATACATCTTGGTAGCACCGGGATGAATGGAGTATCGGGTCTTATGGGCCTCGTCCATAATCTTTCAACGTAGATCCCCGTATCGAGGAATCCACATTCGTCCACATCGGGTCTTAACACCAAGAGTGTTCTCACCTAATTCCGTAACTAGACCTCTCATCCTTTCGAAGTTAAGATGATCATATTCCAAAGCCTCATCTTGAAAATCCTTAACCTGTGTCATCACATCGGAGGTCATAATTAGTTGATAAGCCTTCATCCGGATCGGCTCGGGCCTTTCCTTTCAGCTAAGGGCATCTGCCACCACGTTGGCCTTGCCCGGATGGTAGTGGATTTCGCAATCATAATCCTTTATGAGCTCCAACCATCGCCTCTGCCTCATGTTTAGATCTTTCTGCTCGAAGAAGTACTTCAAGCTTTTATGGTCGGTGAAGATGGTGCACTTCGTCCCGTATAAATAGTGCCGCCAAATCTTCAACGCAAAAACCACCGCAGCTAGTTCTAGATCGTGTGTGGGATAGCTGACTTCGTGGGTCTTTAACTGTCGAGATGCATAAGCTATTACCCTTTCGCGTTGCATCAACACGCAACCTAGCCCAGAATAAGATGCATCCGAATAGACAACTAAGTCTTCATTTCCCTCGGGCAATGTCAAGACAGGAGCTTGTGTTAGTCTCGTCTTCAACTCCTCGAAGGCATCCTCCTGTTCTCGACCCCACACGAACTTCACATCCTTGCGAGTCAACTTAGTCAAAGGTGAGGCTATCTTGGAGAAGTCTTGAATAAATCTTCTGTAGTAGCCCGCCAATCCCAAGAAGCTAAGGGTTTTAGATGGCGTCTTTGGTGACTTCCATTGCATCACAGCCTCAACATTTGCTGGGTCCACGAACAAGACCGGAGCACCCCAAGGAGAGATACTCGGTCTGATGAAACCCTTATCGAGCAACTCTTGCAATTGCTCCATTAACTCCTTCATCTCAGTCGGAGCCAACCGATACGGTGCCTTGGCGACAGGTTGGGCACCAGGTATCAAGTCAACTTGAAATTCGATTTCGCGATCCGGTGGCACACCCGATAGGTCCTCTGGAAACACATCGGGAAAGTCACACACAACCGGCACATCGGACAATTATGGTGTTGACGTGTCCACATCCTTCACGCAGGCCAAATAAGCGCTACATCCACGTCTCATGCACTTTCCCGCCACCGCCATCGAAATCACCTTCGGAATCGTCGTAACCCGATCGCCGTATATTGTCACCGGACTTCCGTCAGGCGCCGTCAGTCTAATCATCTTCCTACGACACACGATATTCGCTTCGTAGGTTGCTAACCAATCCATCCCTAGTACTATATCAAATCCACCTAGGGGCATCACATGTAACCTAGCAGCAAACCTATGACCCTCTAATTCTATGGCACAGTCCTCTATCACATCAGTAACTCTAGTGGACTCACCAATAGAAGTTTCTACGTCAAAGGGCTCATCAATGCATTTACTACTAACAGGCAGTTTAGCACAGAAAGTAGCAGAAATAAAACTCCTACTAGCACCAGAATCAAATAACACAGCAGCAAGAGTTTGATCTACTAGAAACGTACCTGACACAACATCGGGGTCTGTCCTAGCCTCCTCCCTGGTCATGGTAAAAGCTCTGGCGCTCGCCTTCTGCCCTTTAGTTCCGGCTGTCTTCTTTGCCCCGGAACTCTCCGCCCTCTGCTTCTTGCAGTCCCTACTCATATGGCCCTCCTCGCCACAGTTGTAACACCTCAACGGCCTACAGTCCCTGGAGATGTGGCCCCGCTTTCCACACTTGAAGCACACGTTGAGCCCCATCCTGCACTCTCCCGTATGCTCCTTCCTGCACTTACCACATCTCTTGGGTCCCGAACTTGATGACCCCGCCCTACGGTCATCCATCCTCATCCTCTTGTTGTTCGGGGTGAAACCACCACGCCTGAACTGTTTTCCGTTCCAGTTCCGGTCACCACCACCAGCCCTCTTCACCTCCACAACTGTCACCTCCCTCTTATCATAGAGCCTTCCGGCCAAATCCACTGCCGACCTAAAAATGCTTGGCCGCGCAGCAATCAAGTGCCTACGAATGTCGGTTGGCAATCCCTGGATGTATCGATTGATCTTTCGGGACACTGGCGTCACTTGTTTCGGCACCAACCTAGCCATCTCATTGAATTTCGTGGTGTACTGCTGGTGGGTCATGGTTCCCACCTCGAGTTGTAGGAACTCCCTCTCGATCTTATCGAGTTCCCTGTGAGGACAAAATTCCTCAATCACCAGCTTCTTCAAGTCGTTCCATCGCATTTTCCCGATGGCCCTAGAACCTTCAGCTTGGAGAATATTGCCCCACCAACATAGTGCCGAGTCGACAAAAGAGTGAGTTGCGAACTTCACCCTTTGATCCTCGCGACATTCACTGATCTCCAACACTGCCTCCATTTCCCTCACCCAGCGGTGAGCAACAGCAGCGTTGCCATTGCCATCAAAAGTCAGGGGCTTGCACCTCTGCAATGCCCCATAGCTGCATCCCTTGGTCGTTACCCCTACTGCTCCCTCCTCTTCCTCGTCAGAAACTACTATCTCAGGCTCCGGCCGTTCCTCCTCTCCCTTGCTTTCCTTCCCAGTCGATCCTTTCCTGTCCTCCTTCTCCTTCCTTTCCTCATTCCTCACAGCTCTAATGACTTCAGTCACCACAGACAGTAAGACTGTCTGCATGACCTGGTGTACCTCGTCAGCAATCGCCTCCCGAGCTGAGGCGTTCAGGCTGGCATTCTCGTTTCCTTCAGTCCGGTCATGAACCTCGAGGTTCTCATGGGTCGCCTTAGGAGCTTTAGCACTGCTCCTAGTCATACGCGGTCGACCTCTACCTCTAGAAGCCTTGGAAGATTTCTTTCCAGCCATTTCCTAAGCACTATAAGATTCAAACACTAAAACAGTCATTCAAGGTAACAGCTCAGTTTATGTCAAGTATAGTAAGTCTCTAATGACAGTGGCCAATTGTGATTAACCACTTACTTTACTCTTCACACCCTAAGCATTTCCTATCCTGGCTATATTAGTATCTAAATCTGCTAAGATCACATAAGTCAAATAGCACACACACATAATTCTGGTTAACTTTAAGAAAAGAAATACCTGATGGCACGTAGCTACTCGGGCTGACATTCCTCTTTCTGTCCCATTTTCAGTTTAAGTTTAGGTTTCTTTTGAAAATATTTACCCTTTCACTTAAACTTTGGCTCTGATACCAACTTGTAAGGCCCCGTTCCCGGACACCTCACAGTTGGTCATTCACAGCATAAAACATTACATGTTATAAATTTAAGCAGCGGAATTATTTTAACAAAAACCATTCGTTTCATTATAAACACTGTTGTTAAGCAATACATTGTAGTTCATGAGTCAGAAAACGGTTAGTTGAATGAATTACAAAACAACAGTATTGTCAAAACAAGAATGGATGTCAGTCTTGCCTTGCCGAGTAGCCATCCCCACATGCTATCCTCAGCAACAAATTACCTGCCAACTGGAAAATACATAAAAGTCAGCGTTGCTGAGTGAGTTCTAGTTTTTATAAATAAAATACCTTACTTTTCATTTCAAACCGTTCATTTCTTTCGTAAGTGATCACACACCGTACGTACACATAGGTAATATTATTATTTTCTTCATCATTTTTCAATTCATACTTTTACCATTATTCTTCCGGTCTTTTGCAACACAAAGTCGCTCACCCATTAGCAATCTCAAGGATTGCAAGACTTTCGGTCTTTTGCAAACCGAGTCACTCACCCATTAGCAATCTCACGGATTGCAAGTCTGTCGGTCTTTTGCAACACAAAGTTTCTCACCCCATTATCAATCTCAAAGATTGACCCTGTGTGCATCCGTCGGGGTAGCTAACACGCATCACAGTTGAGCTAACGACAACAAGGCCGTGCACCTCTTTACATTTGCTTGCAAGACTTTCGTTCATTCGTTACGTTCCACTTTTCTTTATCATTAATCTTTCACTTTGATAATAATTCCCTTTCTTGATCATGATCATACCACGTAGAGTCACACAATAATAATATCAATAATATTATTAATAACCATGTTAACCCTAATGATAATAATAATAATAATAGTCATAATGACAATCAAGCAAATCATGTGCATTAATTAATCCCTGGTCAACATCGGTCTAAAACCCTAAATGCACAGACTCCCATAAAAATTCTGCATTTAATTCTAAGTGTTGGGCGCATGAGGACTATTTGGGCGTACGAGCCCTGTCTGGGCGTATGAGCACTGTTGGGGCTCATCACCCCAATACTTAGGGAGTTTTTAGCAGAAACCTAGGCACATGAGCTACTGTTCAGGCACATCCTCTTACACTTGGTTTTCTAAGGAATTTTCTAAGCTAAGAGCACTGTTTAGGCACATTATCCTATACTTAGTTTTCTAAGTCATAATTTCAGGCGCATAAGCACTGTTGGGGCACATCACGTCCAGGCGCATGAGCCCTGTCTGGGTGCATGAGCACTGTTGGGGCTCATCAGTAACACTTAAAAGTTCTAAGGCAATATTTAGGCACATGAGCCTTGTATAGGCGTATTAGCAACCTGCTCAACATGTTTCTAAGTTGTTTTCAGTCCCAAACATCATATTACCTGGTTCTAAACATACACATACTATACTAAGCATGAACTTAACATAACCATAACGTTATATTCGCCCAAAACATACCCCACCCATATACACATGCACATAAACATACGGGTAATATACCCAATCTCATAAAAACATACATACATGTATTTTTCAGCCCCAAAATTGTATAAAACATGTAAAAAGGAGGATCTAGAAACTCACCTTAGTTTGCTACCCTTCCTTGAACTTCCCAGTCGTTTCTAACACCTAAAACACACACACATATACCACCGAACACACAAGCACATTTATAAGCACATAAACGGGTCTAGAATCATCTAAAGTATCAGAAATTCGAGAATTCTTACCAAAACTTCTAACTTCTTGTTTTTTTCTAAAATTCCCGAGAATTTTCTGCTCTTTCCTCTTTCTCTCTCTAAATATTCGAATGAAAGTGTTGTGCAGAACAAATGGGCGGCCATACCACCTTTTTGTATAAAATAAATATAAACTTTGTACTTTCGACACTTTTAACCCTTCCACTTTAATTTGACTTTCATTTCCTTCTTTTTCTTTCTCTTTATTCTTTTATTTCCTTCAAAAAAATACGGGTGTTACATCAAGAATTATGTCTTGTGACATAGTGAATGTGGATCTGCATCTCGAGAGCAAGAAAACCACCCTTAATAACATATCTTTATGTAACTCCAAATTTGTAACTTTTTATAATTCTTTTCATGTGATTTTATTGTTCTTTGCATGTAAAATGTTATCGCCGTTGCATCGCTCGGGTCCCCAACTAGTATTAATATATATAATAATATTAAAAAGAATAAATTCGTAAATTTTATGTACCTACGTCAATAATTCCTAAGGAGATTCTATTTATTAGTTCTTTGGTGGGTCCCCGAGATCCTTTCGATGACCTATGATTCCTAGGAGTAAGTCGTCGGCATATCGCGCGTCCCTTCGTTCCAATCCATCCAGACAACTATGGCTCACGCCGCTGCCGCCTTCCGCTCGGTTAGCTTCCTCTGCTTCCGGTGGTGTGGAACTGATGCAAGTGCTTTTGGGTTTTCAATCACGTGGCGGGATGCTAACTCAATACTAGATTTAACTGATAAAATTAGAAAAACTTATCTGCCTACACTAAAATGAAAAGTAAATGCCCTTTGTTTTATACCCCTTCAAATCATATGTAACTTTTTATTTGATCACATTACCATCACATTAATAATAATACTAACCAACAATTTATTTGATAAATTTTATTTTTCAAGAACAACATTGTAAACCTACTCCTAAATCTATACCATTTTCCCATTACAAGACTCGATGCCTAAACATTTTGAAAAAGAACACGGGCCATACAACATCTTGATACGCTAAAGGCCCTTTGATTGATACTTAATCTGTTTCCAAACTTAAGCGCCATGGGTACGTAAGGAGGCTTAAGAAGCATAACCTACAGTCATTTGGGGGTAACAATCAAATTGATATGGGGATAACGGATGCAGTGCATAGGTCAGGTGGTCTTTTTTTGGTGTGGTGCCTAGGAATTTTCAAGAAAGATAATGTGATGTTGAATCAAGATTATATCACTGTTAGTGGGCATGTTATTAGTGAAATATTCCTAGTGACGTTTATTTTCCTAATGAGCCTAGGTTAAGAAAAGAGTTATGGGACAAAAGTCTGGTGATCAAAAAAAAGCTATGAGGGATTATGGATTTTAAAAGGGGACTTTAACGAAGTGAGATTCGAGGTGGAAAGATTTAACTCGAACATAAATTAGAATAATGTCTTTGTGTTCAATAATTTCACTAAAGAAGCGAATTTGGTTAAATCTGAAAGAAATTTACATATATGTTGGATGATGAAGAGAAGCAGAATAAAATCGATAGGGTGCTAGTCCCGAGGGGGGGGTCGCGGGTCTAGATGGGTTCACTTTTGATTTCATCACCGATGGAGATTAGGACCGATATTAGAGAGGTAATAGCGGCATTCTACAAGCATAGGGCAATCAAAAAAGGTTCTTTTTTATTGCTTTAATGGCCTGAAGTCCTACACTCGGGTACTTGATCGCCTAATTGATGTTGTACATAAAGTAATTCAAAAAATTCCAGCCAATCGCGTCAAAAAAGTCATTGGGTAATGATAACCAAGATTTAACCGAATTTTGTTGTTAGGCGGACGGTCCCTTGGTCATAAACAAACTAATGTCCTGGGCAAAAGAAAAAGAAAATTTTGAAACATAAATTTATGTTGTTCACGGTGATTTCAAAAAAAGCCTATGATAATGTCAATTGGAAATTCTTATTAGTTATAATTACGGCACATACGAGCTTTCCAGTTAAATGAAAGAATCGGATAATAAGAATTTAGTTCCGGGAGCTAGGGAGTCTATTTTGGTTAGTAGAACTCTATAGAAAGAATTTGAAATTAAAAAAAAGCCTTAATTTAGATGTATTCAAGGGGATTCTTGGGCATATCATATCACATTTGTTCTTTGCTGATAACTCGTTGTTCGTGGGGAGTGATGTGAATCTAATTCTAACAATCTTAACATGAGAGAGGTTGCTACGACAAGAGTAGAGGTAGCAAATGGATGGGTTGGATTGGGTTGGTTGTTAGGTTAGGATGGATTTGGGTCAGGATGGGTTTGGGTCAATATGAGTTTGGATCAGGATGGCTTCGGATCAGGATGGATCATTTTTAAAAAAGTGAACACTATTTTACAAGTTTTCTACAATCCAACAACACATAGATGCATATACGAGCTCAAAGAGATACATATAAGACTTTATATATAATAGATAGATGCATCTACAATCCAACAACACACATAGATAGATGCATATACGGACCCGTGGCAACGCGGCGGACCCGCGGCGGCGCGGCGGACCCGCGGCGGCGCGGCGGACACGCGGAAGGAGGATGATGATGAAATCCAAACCGTTGCATCTTTCTACCATTTAATGATTTAGGACTCTTGGCGGGGGCTAATATTAGAAAGGTTGCTAATTGAAAACCTGTGAGAGACAAATTTAATACAAGGTTGTTGAATTATTAATTATTATTCGCAGGTAGATTACCAACATTATTTTTCACATCTTTGGGTAGAGTTAATGATGTTCTATATGGGGTCAGAGTTCATAAAACCATTCCATTTCAAAAGTCCTTCCCATAGTTAATTTGGAAATAAAAAAGGGAAATGGAGAAAGAATTAATCAAGTCCAACATAAATATCCATGGTAGGCATGAAGGTTGGTGAGGACGCGTAATTAAGTCCATTTTTGTTGATAGTTGGTGCTATATCGGGCTACTTTGCGATGTTTTCCCTTCTTTGTACAAGTACGTAGCGGATAAAAAGCAAAAGCCAGTCATATTTCCATATAACAGTTTCATGGCAATGTGACGACACAAAGAACAAGAGAGCACGCGAATGGGCTGAAGTAAATGAAGTTTTTCGTAGCATCTTCTCGGCTACATTTGACAAAAAGGAATGATAGTATTTACAATGGCAAAGTAAGGTCAGCTTAGTTGATGATGCAGGGCATCAAAGAGACATCTTATTGTGAGTAGGGAATAGATCAAAATGTAAATCCATTGAATAATGGAGATGTTGGTGTGATTATGATTTTGAGACATTAAATTTGTTATTTCTTGTGTTTTTCTGCTTTCTGCCCAACTTCTTGCTGGTGGATTCAGGTTTCTGGTTGGTGATAATATGTCCCTGCTGATGTTAATTTTTTTTTTATAATCTTTCTTATATCCGCTATATAATATATATTTTCCGGTATAAAATTCCAAGATATGCCCAGCTTTCCGTTGATGTTAAATTTTTAAAAGAATTAAGTTTGGTTTTGGCTTCATACAAAATAATATTTTTCTCCAAAAGTATAAATATCAATTTACATCCAAATATTTCATATTTATTTCAATTCAGTACAAAGTTTCATTAATGCTTTAACTCAAATCTAAAATAATGAAGCTTTTGATTAATATTAAAAAAACATAAAACTTTTAAAAGTAATTGATATTTCTATTTTTTTAAAAAAATAGTTAGTTTTATCAAACTTTATGTAATAAAATTGAAAATTAACTTTTTAAATTTATAATAATAATGGCGTGGGCTGGCCTTCTCTTAAATTTTGCAGGCCCGTTTGAAGATAAGTGGGCTTCATATTCCACTGTAACACTTCATTTCGTGGCCACGTACTTTTTAATTTTAAAGGAAAAAAACATCAATTTCCAGATAAAATATAATAATAATAGTATATAATAAAATCATGTTTGACAAAATCAACTGAGTGAGTGGTCCAAAATGGTGTATGGACATGTGGATAAGTTGTTTTCCTCTTTTGTTATTAGATGAAAATAATTTTCATACATACAATTCAAAAGAAAATTATAAATAATTAATACAAAAAATGGACAAAGAAAAGTGACTAAAGGAATACAAAAGGGCAACTATAGATAAAGAAATAAAAATTAAAAAAAATCACTGGGAAAACCGTCGATTGATTGTTGTGATTAGAGGTGGTAAACAAAGTAGAGGAGATAAAAAGATGGGTAAAAATACATTTTTAGTTATAAATTTAATAAATATAACTGGTCTTTTTAATGCTTTAAGCATTACTTGAAAAGAAAACAATATTCTGAGGAGAAACAATCTAAGTGTGTAATATCAAAGCAAGAACAGAGAACAAACTTAATAATGTGAAAATACATGAAACGTCTAATTAATAAACCTAATTACATTAAAAAAAGGTTCCTTTATTTAGACACCCCAATTTTAAATCAACACCCTGTACCCTATACGTCGCGTATGGGTCCATACGCGGCGTACAGGGTACATTCTTGATTTAACGTTTTATACCCTATACGCTGCGTATGGCTCCATACGCGGCGTATAGGGTACATTGTTGATTTGACGTTTTATACCCTATACTCGGCGTATAGGACCATACGCAGCGTATAGGGTTTGACATTTTATACCATACGTGACTTATGACCCATACGTGGAGGAGCTATATGCCGGTATGGCCCCATACGCGACGTATAGCTTATATATTATTTTTTTTATTTTTTGAGTTTTAATATATATATAATTTTTTAGTTTTTGAGTTTTTATTTTAATATATTACAAATTATTAAAAATTATTTAACAATATAATACGAATACAATAATAAATTAGAATAAAATATATAATTCGCATATTACAAATATGAATTAAAATAAATGTTATATAAGTTGGGGTTTCTCGTTATTCTCTATTATTGCGTTGTATTCGAGATACGAATCCTATACATAATCTCCCATTCTGCAGCACGTACACTTCGGTAAGAATCCAAAGATTACTTAATGTTGGCATCGGATATCTCCTTCTAGCTTAACGTGGACGAAATGATATTGTTCACATGAACGATCGATACGACATGATGAGGCATAACAGTTTTCGGATCAGCCCATAATGGAAAAAATGTTTGACAACCATTATTGCTAGTAATGAAGAATAACCCCAAACTTTTGAGCAACCACTAATCCCGTATACGGCATTATCATCCAATGTTCTTCTGGTGCAGGTTTCACACTTTGCCAATCGATGGTGTGACGTAATTCGTTATACTGTCCGGGGTACAAAGTATCGAAAACTTCTCTGTACTCCAATTTATGTCTGTCCAACTCTTCTAAAAGCTGTGTCCGCACATACATCCACTTATTTTCGTCAAACCCTAAGCCTAAAGCTATTGATCGAAAACCACAATTCCATCGGGTCGGACATCTCGTATACGTGAAATATACTGATGAAAGATGACGGAATCCAATTTTTAACTGTTATTGTTTATTGGTGATCTCCGATAATCGAAGAAAACTCTATTAGCCGTGTACTTTAGATGATGTTGAACGACTACGTTGCATGGCAGGCTTCTGGGGCTTTACAGCTGAACTTGTTCTTCCGGAAATGTGAGACGCAATAAACGAGCTATGTCTCGGCATGTCGCACGTACTTTGTGTGTCATACTTTTGTTGTTGAACCTTTAACGTTGGACGACCGCGAATATCTGTTGAACAACAGGCGCTTTTTGTTATTTTCCATGGATACACAATTTTTTTTATTTTTCCACCAAACTAAATTTTACAGCTGCGGGTAGTGTCATTATTTGTTGTTTCACCGTTCCATTTCTTTTTCACCATTAATTTTTCATCCACGTATATGATGGCTTAATGTTATCAAGCTTCGTCCCAAAATACGTCAATTGAATCTAATGGAATTTTAGTGCTTGCATTATAAGTATAAATTAATATATAATTGTCCCTTTAATAGAAAAATGATAATGATGGAAAATGATAATGATGGAGCGGCTATTACCAGAATGTTCAATTTTTTTCCAGCCGACAAGCACAAGGCAAGCCACAACTAGTGAAAAGATGACAACCACATGTTGCATTTGCAGAGCGCATCACCTGCAATTTAGTGTTTTCGGCAACTAATAATCAAGAGCTATGTGTGAAACCTTGCCTCTTAAGTAATCAAATAGCGGAAGTTTATGATTATTCATGGTTTTAATTTTGCTTGTCTCAAAGCTTTCTTTTAAATTTACCTCTTGTGCGTTCACCAATTGATCTACAACTCCACAAGTCTATCCAGTGAGCTATTGTTGATTTAAGATATCTTTTTAAATTTGCATGTTGACTCTCCACCCTATTTGTTGTGCGTTGGCCAAAATTGCGGTTCGAGTTAGTCCAGGCTGATACAAACATTTCTTTGTAACTCTCTAACCAGTTTCTGTTTATAATATGACAATACCTCTGAAATATAATAAAAAAAAAACATAATTAAAATTATATATTGAAAATATAATAAAC